>JACCIE010000161.1:0-115724 GCA_018906755.1 Sycophaga agraensis | reverse complement strand
GGCAGATCTTCAGTGGCAACAACCATGGCCCGGAGGAGTAGCGATGATAGTTTGACTAGAGAGAGAGACGTGAGTTTTCGCGACATAACCCGCTGCAGACGGGCGTTGCGAGATGCACGTCTTTCTTTTGCGGGTAGAGATACGGAGGATGCGTGGGATTTCCTTGAGGGTCTCGAGTTATTCAAGGAGCAGCTGGGAGTTTCAGGTAGATGTTTAATAGGCTCCTTGCAATCGGCTTTCGTGGATGACGCTCGGAAATGGTACCACCGCGTCCAACGTATGTTTGTGGATTGGGAGTCTTTCGTGCAAGCCTTCCAGAACAAGTACTGCACGATAGTTAGCGATTCGACTCTGCTCAGAGATCTCCAGTGTTTGCGCCAGAGAGAAGGAGAGACGATCGCGAGGTTTGTGGATGCGTTCCAGACGAAGGCGAACGCTATGCGTCGCCCGCCGTCGGAACGCCGCCAGAAGAGGATGATCTTTGAGCAGATCTTGCCGACTTACCGGCGGTATATCATGGATAAAGATATGCCGGACGTGCGGTCGCTGGTTCAGTGGGGTAAGCGCTTGGAGGACATCCAACGGATTGATGATAGGTTTGAGTCTCCGTCACTCGACCCGTCATCGAGCAAGAAAAAGGTGGAGAAAAGAATTGAAGATAAAGTTGGGGTACATGCTGCATCTACGGCTCCTAGCCTGCCGCCCGCTGCGTCGAAGAAGAAGAAGAGAAAGAAGAAGAAGAAGAGTACGTCGGCGAGCGGTAGCGGGAGTAGTGATAGCGGTGAGGTAGCTTTGCTAGAAGGCATAGCGAGGCAACAGCACCAGCCGGAGCAGCAGAGTCGTGTTACGGGGCAGATAGCGCCAATGCGCTCGAATCTGCCTCCCCAGGGGGTTGGAAGACGGGAGTTTGGAAGCGGACAGCGAAGCGGCCAAGTGCAGCCATCTAAAACATGGCCCGGGCCCTCGTATGTTCAGCTGCATGCCCCGACTCCAATGCCGACACCTGTGGCGAATGCTCCGTTTTATGGACAGTGCTACACGTGTAACGGCATTGGACATAGAGCCTCTATGTGCCCGAAGCGAGTCTGCTATAAATGCAGGCTTCCGGGACACAACGCGAGCGCCTGCCCAACTGCTAGCCCACAGGTAGCGTGTCAAGTTTGCGACTGCCCTGGAGTAGTTTTCCGGACTTGCCCGAACTGTGCGCACGTAAGGGAGAGCCTGGGAAACGCCAAAGCAGGGCAACAGACGCGTCCCCTGGGCCCTGCGGGGAAACGGTAGTGAGCGAGAGGACGAGTGAAAGATTAAGAGTGGTGGAACGTCGAGAGAAGGAAGTTAGGCAGGAAGAGTCGAGTCAGGAGCGTCAAAATCGAGAGACACAGAGTGAGTGTGAGAAAGAGAGAGAGCATCTCGAGAAGACGCTTCGAGCTTCTCAGGAGTTGACGGATGAGCTCCAGAGGCTCTCCACAGCCTGTAAGCTGCTCGATACAATGCCGGACAAGCCTTCGAATCGAGTTCGCGTTGAGGTGCCTAGTCGGACGCCTGCGCAGAGTTTGGAGTTTCCGCCTCTACCAAGCAGCAGAGAGGCTTCGAACAAAGCTGCGGGTGAAGGATCCGCGAGTTCACTGAGGAATTCGCTGTCCCGTCTGGCTACAGGCGTACTCAAGGGTGCTGTGCCGAAACAATCGAATAGTGAGGAGCAGACGGTGGCCGGTGTCATAACCGACAACCGAATGTACCTAACGGTTCGATTGAACGGCAAAGATGTGTGTGCATTGTTTGATCCAGGTTCCATGATTTCTTTGATCGACCCTGAAGAAGCAAAGGCGTTTAAAGATAAATGGAAACCGGCTCAGCTAGCGGTGCGTGGAGTTACTGGGGGAACTCAGAAAATCCTTGGAGTGCTTGAAGTTCTCTTTGAAGTAGAGAATATCGAGCAGGCAGTTGATCTTAGAATCGTGCCGGATACCGGTCACCCTGTCATTCTCGGGGTAGATTTTGGTCTCAAGTACGGTTTTGAGTTATCGCTGGTAGGATGTTTCTGGAGGATTCCTGGTGGAAGATGGCGTCCTTTCTCAAAAGTTGGTGAATTGAGTTCAGATCCGAGAATTTTCGCAGAGTGCTGTGGCATCGTTGAAATACGAAGTGAGGAGCGAGAACAAGTGAAGGCTTTGATGGAAAAGTTACTTCCAGAACCCGGAGAGCTTCACGGGTTTACGACTCTTATTGAACACCACATCGATGTCCAGGGTGCTGTGCCGGTGAGACACGCGCCTAGGCGTATGTCTCCCAAGGTTCTCGAGTTTGCTCAAGAAGAAGTGAAGAAGATGTTTGAGAAAGGGATTATTGAGCGTAGCGCTAGTGAGTGGTGTAGTGCACCAGTGATTGTCAAGCGAGAAGGGAGCTATAGGTTTTGTATAGATTTTAGAGATGTAAATAAGACGACTAGGCGCGATAACTATCCTTTACCGAATATAGATTCGATTTTGGATAGGTTGCGCGAAGCTAGGTATATCTCTAAAATCGACCTAAAGAAAGCTTACTTTCAGGTGTTCTTGACTGAAGTTAGCCGGCAATTTACAGCTTTTGCTGTGCCTGGCTCCGGTCAATGGCAATTCGTTCGTTTACCCTTCGGATTGAAAAATGCGCCGATGACGTTTTGTAGGTTAATCGGGGCCTTATTCGGACCCGAGGTAGAGCCTCACGTTTTCGCGTATTTGGACGATCTGATAGTGGTGACGCAAACGTTCGAAGAGCACCTGAAATGGGTAGAGTTTGTGTTGCGTACGATTGTGGAAGCCGGACTCGAGGTAAATCGTGAGAAGTGTGAATTTTGTTGTTCGAGTGTGCGTTTCCTAGGTTACCGGCTGGATGCTGACGGATTAAGGCCGGACCCGGAAAGGGTTGAGCCGGTCCTGAACTATCCGGCACCCAAGAATGTGAAAGAGTTGCGTACGTTTTTGGGTATGGTGGGCTGGTACGCACGGTTTATTGAGAAAGAGTCCGAGCTTAAAGTGCCTCTCACGAAGTTGTTAAAGAAAGATCAACCGTGGGAGTGGCAGGGAGAACAAGAGGTTGCGTTTAATGCTTTGAAGAACGCGCTTGTAAAGGCCCCTGTGCTTGCTCGTCCGAATTTTTCTAAGTCATTTACGGTCCAAAGCGATGCTAGTGATTACGCTATTGGAGCCGTTTTGACTCAGGAAGATGACGATGGGTTTGAGCATCCGATCGTGTATATCAGCCGTGTCTTAAATCCGGCTGAGAGGAATTATACTACGTCGGAAAAGGAGTGCCTGGCCTTATTATGGGCAATTAAAAAATTGAGGCCATACTTGGAGGCTTATGAATTTGTTGCTAAAACAGATCATAGCGCTCTAACTTGGCTTAAAAATCTTAAAGACCCTACAGGGAGGCTAGCGCGTTGGGCCCTCGAGATGCAGCAGTGGGATTTCGAGATTGTGCATACAAAAGGCGCACTCAACAAGGTTCCTGATGCTCTCTCTAGAGGGATCGATAGAGAGATTGCGATTGTGGCGAATTTTGAGACGATCTCGGATCCTTGGTATCATGACAGAATAAACGAGATTCAGCGTTGGCCTCGAAAATTTCCGGGATGGAAAGTGATGGATGGCATGCTTTATCGTTATTCTACTGATGAGATCCTGGATCCGATCTCGTTTGAAGAGGAGGGGTGGAGACTCGTCGTACCAGACGAGTATAGAGTTGGAGTGATCGAGCAGGCACATCGCCACCCGTCGTCGGGTCATCTTGGAATCGAGAAGACTTACGACAGGGTAAGGAGGGAGTATTATTGGCCTGGTTTTTACTACCAAGTGCGTGAATACGTGCAGCAGTGTAGCGAATGCCAGCGCTATAAAGTCTCTCAGGCGGGTCCTAAAGGGCTGATGGGTAAGCGAATCGTGGAGAGGCCATGGGCAGTGGTGGCTGCAGACGTGATGGAGCTGCCTCGTAGTAAGAGCCAATTTAAATACATTCTAGTGTTTCAGGATCTTTTTACGAGGTGGATTGAGTTGAAACCATTGCGTGCGGCTAACGGGAAGGCAGTGGCGAAAGCTTTTGAAGAGTTGGTGTTATTTAGGTGGGAGACTCCCGAGTTCTTATTGACGGACAATGGTACAGAGTTCGTTAATAAGCATCTCCGGGAGATGTTGGAGGATTTTGGTGTGAAGCATGTAACCACGCCTCCCTATCACCCCCAAGCCAATCCGGTTGAGCGTACAAATAGAACGTTAAAAACGATGATTGCCACGTTCGTCGAGGCTGATCATCGACAGTGGGACGAGCACTTGCATGAGTTCCGACATGCAATTAATACGGCCGTGCAAGCTAGCACAAAGGTCTCGCCGGCGTTCTTGAATTACGGGCGCCACCCACAGCCAGTGAAGAGTTTGCGACGTGAAGTTGAGGGAGAGAAGGTAGTTGTTCGTGCGGACCCTGAGCATTGGCTTGACCGTCTGAAACGATTGGACGTTCTTTGGGATCTCGTGAGGAAGCATAACGATGCATCCCAGGAGCGCAACGCCCGCGCGTATAATCGCAATAAAAGAGGCGCGTCGTTTCAAGTGGGCGACCTCGTATGGAGGCGCGAGAGCACGCTTTCGGATGCTGCGAAGGGAGTCTCCGGTAAGCTGGCACCAAAATATTTTGGTCCCTTCGAGATTAAAGAAGTGCTTGGTGATACAGTCTTTCTTCTCGAAGATGCTGGCCGGAAGACTTCTAAGGTGCATATTCAGCACCTAAAGCGATATATACCACCGAGGCGAGCTAACGTGCCGACCGACGAAGTGTCGGAAGTCAGTATCTGTTCTTGTGTCGTGGTAGAGGTTAAGTGTAAGTGTAGTGATTAGCGTGATATTGACTAATTTTTTTCATTTTGCAGGTGGCAGAAGGTGGAAGAATGGAGGGAGACATCCCCGTCGAGCCAGCTCCGGGGGTGGAGAACAGTAAGGGAGATGAGGAGTGCCTCGAGAAGCTGCTCCGGCTGGAGCTGCAAGCTCGCCGGGACAGCGTCCCGACAGATGAGGAGGACGCGCTGCTCATAAACGCCTCGGACGAGGAGATGGAGGTGCTAGAGGTGATGAGCGGCGGGGCCGCATCAACATCTGCGGACCCAGGCCTGCAGACGACAACGCCCGGCAACAGCAACATCATGGCGGTTACGCCGCCCGTGGGTGACGGGCAGGCGGCCGTCGTAGAAATAGCGGTGGCAGCGGTTGAGCCGGCCAGCCCTGTCGTCGAGCCCATGGAGGTTCCGGCAGGGCGAGAAGAGGCCCCGCGCAACATCTTTCCCGCCGGATACGCCGAGGATTTGCGTCGGGAGGAGGCGATGCGGCAGAGGCTTATGGCGAGGCGCCGTCTCAAATGGAATCCGCGACGTCAGCTCGAGATGGACGACTACTTCTCGAGCTCGACGCCTACGGATGAAGATTTTGAGCGCCTCTACAAGGCACTGCCGCAGAAGCCGACTTCAGGCGTACTCCTGCCCCAGGCCACAACATCAGCAGAGGGGCCGATCTCGGAGCGTTCCGCGGGAAGAAGGAAGCGGCGGAGGAGGGCAAAGAAGGGAGGGCCAGCGTCCGCGTCCGCGATCGCGAGCGCGAGCGCGAGCGCGAGTCACCTCACGAAAGAGGAGGAGGTAGGCGCGGGGAGGGAAATTGTGGGTGGTGCTGGGGGGTGTAGCGACCCGAAGGGGCCGTTGGTCGAGAGCGCTCCTTATGTGGAGATAGCTCGCCAGCGGTCTCCGACTTCGGGAGGGCAGGCGCGCGGGGGGGAGACGGTAGTGTCCGGCCCTAAGGCCGTGAGTCGCGTGGAGAAGGCAGTCTCGTCCAAGTGCTCCACCGGTCGATCCGCGCAAGCAAGTGATCCCGGTGAGTTGGGCTGGGGCTGCATTTTCCGTGGGAGGATGGACGTGCCCGTTGATCCGGCCGTTGATCCGCCACCACGCTCATGCCACCGTTGCTGGCGGAGGGGGCACCATCGCGTAGATTGTCCCCGGCCCCTGCACTCGGTGTTTTGCCACAACTGTGGGCGTTTGGGAGAAACGCTTAATACTTGCCCCCGTTGTGGTGAAACGCATGCAGCGTGGTTGGCGAGCATGGGAGTCCGGCGGATCCGGGAGAGCCACCCCCAAGCGCATCCCCGCGTGGATGCTGGTGTTGCGCCGAGTGTGAGCGCGGACGTGGCGGGGGGATGGGAGGTTTCAGGTGGCGGTAAGGGCGGAAAGCGCCGGCGCCGATCTCCGCGATCGGAGACGGCACTGGCGCCAACGCCGGTAGCCCCGCGCCTGAAGGCCCCGAAGCCCCAGCCACCGCCGCGGACGGACAGCACCTCGATTAAAAGGCGATTGAGTGCGCCGCCTCGGGTGGTTTCGGGAGCTAAGGTAGGAGCCCCCGTAGCATCGCGCACTCTGGCACCCCACGTTCCGGTAGCAAAGGGAGTGCAAAAGCGAGTGGAAGCGCAGGATCGCGAAAGCGTCGACCTGACGCCGTCAGCTTCATACGCGGAGATCCAGACCGCACGGAGCTCCGCGGCTGATCTGACGGTGGTCGGAAAGGGCGCTGAAGCATCCGGTGTTTCCCCGCTGATGCCTCCTGCGGAGGCAGCAGGGTCCTTGGAGGCCAGCTCAGTACAGCCCATGGAAGTGTCCGGAAAGGCATTTGACGACTCGGTGGGAGGCGGAGATTCCGTTTCCCCGGGGCTTGCCCTTCGGTCAGAACCGATCGCCGTGCCTGCCGGACCAGGGATTGAATTTGAACGGATGGCTCGCGCTTTCCAAGAGGCCAGGCTGTTTCTCAGCGAGCTCCAGAGCGCCGAGCCTGCGGATAGAGGGTGGATGCGAGCGGCATTGGCTCGGGTATTCCCGGAACACCCGGGGCTGCAGTAGAGTTTGTAGAAGAGAGGTAATGTTGAGTTTGTGAAGGTGGCCTCAATAACACCAGAGGCCACCGCCCCTTCTGAATTCGGTTGCTTGCCCGACTTTGCACGCTTAGTTTCTTGTGATATTAATGATAGGGATTCGATTAGAGTAATGGTGAAGAAGAGTAGCCAAATAAGCGTGCAAGGTTGGCGGCGACCAACCGGATGAATAAACTTGACATCTGGGAAGATGTGAAGTTTAGGGGGGGGTATTGCGACGAGTATCTCGCCGTGGTCACCGCGGTACTGAGCACGTGCTCGCCGCCTTGACCATGCGCCGAGTGGGGGGCAATGGGCTGCGCGAAATTCGGCGCACCGCGGTAATTATCGCGCGGGAAAGCGCGCGGGCCGCGGCGGCTAATCAAGGAGAGAGGGCAATTAGGCGCGCGATCGGCCCTCGATCCTTGTTCGATCGCACGATTTAGATTAGTGTGTCTCGGGACACGGTGCCTCCCGAGACTGTTAGCGGCGAAGCGCTACGTTTCCGTGCGACGCGAGTAGTAGTTTTTTTATTATAGTATTTAGAGAGAGTGATAGCGAGAGGTAGATAGAGAGAGAAGAGACAGAGAGAGAGAGAGAGAGAGAGTGGAAGCGGTGCACCAGAGTGCACATTTCCCTGCCGATAGAAAAACGACCTTGTGACACTTGGATCTCGCCCTTGCGGGTTAGAGATTGGTGGAGCAAGGATCAAAATCAACAAGCGAACCTTGGGACGCTTTGATCTCGCCTTGCGGTTTGAGATTGGCGAAACAAGAGTTAGCTGCAACAACAAAGCGGAGGGCGTTTTTCCCGCCAACTTCAAGATCGCTGCCGCCAAAGTAAGTGGGATTGATATATATATTTTGTTCGGTGTGCGCGCGATCATCCGCGTCGGGAGAGTGAGAGAGAGAGAGAGAGAGAGAGAGAAAGTTTTTAGATAGCGTCGATCAGATTGTCGGGTTTTTGGTTTGTGATAATTTTTTATAATAAATAATTTATTAATTTAACATTTGAACATCCGCGTAATTATTTTGTGTGCCTTTTCCTATTTTCGCGTTCCCTATAGCAGCGAGCACCCAGGCTTGCTCCGCCGCGTCCGCGGATTTTCCGTGCGACGACATCGAGCGGGAGGAAAGGACGGAAAGTCCTTAAGTCGCGTGGTGGCTGGGAGCCGGGCGAAATTAGCCACCCGGTAACCGCCACGTGACAACTTATAATGCATGCATAACAGAGAACATAATAATTTAGGACGCAAATTAAAACAGAACCATGAGGACATCTGACTAGAATAGTTAAACTGCAATGTCCCGTACCTTCAGATGCTCCATCACCAGCCCCCTGAATCGTTTAAGGCAGGACGCATTTCTAATGCAGGATGGCAGATTGTTCCATAGATGAGCACCTTGCACAGAAAATGATCTGATTCCTGTCTCGGTGCGCATCCATGGAACAGAAAGTTCTTGAGGTTCACCCCTAACCGGCCGATCAGAAGCGCTGGAAGAGAACAGATCAGCGAGGTAAGAGTACTCCGGCTTATGTAGCTGTAAGATCTTGTAGATCTGCAAGTAAATAAAATATTTCTTCCAGCTGTCCATTCTCATCCAATCCAATCGACGCCTGAAGAGGGTTATATGATCGTCCCACCTAGCGCCCGTCACATACCGTATACAAAGAGAGAGAGAGAGAGAGAGAGAGAAAGAGAGAGAGATCCAAACACCCAAATTGCAGATCTGATTAACAAATAGTACATAAATACCGTCTATGAAATTTACTACCGAAGATCATGGATTGACTTCAATCCGTTGTATAAGTGATAAGGGTGAAAGCAACCATAAATTTTGGTCTCAGCGGTGTAGATAATATGCTGAGCAAACCGAATAACTGTAGAGTGATTATTGATGCAAATCGCGAATAATAGCAGACTAATCACACTATCCTGTAGCAGTAAATGCATGAAGCCATTCAGAAATTGAATGATCCTCAAAGAGAGAGAGAGGGATAGATAGATAGATAGATAAATTTTTATTTGTACATAATTTACAAAATATTGCACAAAGCACACATTATAGACGCTACATTTTAAGTATATTTATAAATATAATTACAGACTATCACAGCATTAGTCAAATCACAGATGTAGTACAATTTTGGCATAAATATTGCTTACGCTTTCCTTATGACCCTAGAGAGAGAGAGAGAGAGAGAGAGAGAGAGAGTGGTAGAACAATCTCCCGGCATCGTGCGAAATTGCCGTGCAGAGATCCGACCTTCAGCGAGAGCCACAAGATGCTCTCTTCCGCCCTAGACGCTGACTCGGCTGGACAGAAATAGGAGCGCAACTACTAACACGGCTAACTTACTAGAAGAGCCGATCTGAGGTCAGCGCAACGTAACAGATATGCCGGAGACCAAACATCGACCTTGAAAGTTTACAGGGCCACGAAGTGTGGCCTGAAGTAGCTGTGGACCAGAGTGAAGCTTCGACGCTACCACCGAGCGCTGCTATAAGAGAGGACCGTAGCTACGAATAATTAATTACGTCTCTACTGTCCTTTTCCATTAATTCCTTTAATTCTTATTCGCTGAGATGTAGATGGATGGCGATGGATGCCTAGCATTTCAACCGTAAGGGCTAGATTTTTAGCATTTTTTAAGCGACTATACATTTGGGGAGGTAAATCTGACATTTTCATGCCTGGCTAGAAAAATCTTTAGAATTTTCTTAGCTATTCAGCGGTATACTTAAAATAACGTATTGATGTATATTCTACGTAGTGATAGTAAACAGATTTTACGGATTATATATCACTATATAATATGACGGGCGCCAGGCGCTGGGCCCGTCAAGGCTAACGTGATTCGTGGCAGAGGGAAAGACCGCAAGAAAAATGAAGGGGACGCGAGGGAATATCGGCGGAAGCGAGGTTAGTGTTTTCTCGGCGCCCGAGGCAACAAGTCTAATTGCTGACGCGATCCCGTGCATTTTCCTGTCAACCAGTTGGAAGTCCAGGAGAAGCTGTGCCTTCCTAATGAGAGTTAAACTGGAGACGGCGCCGATCCGGAGATGATTCAAGATGTAGCCACTGGTAAGCAGCTTGGAGCGCTACATTTTCGGGAGCGAGACCAGTCCCGATACTCTCGAGTAATAGAAGCCGTCCAGAAAATCTGAGAGGTCATGCCAGTATTCGAGCCCAAGTAGGGCGAATTGATTTTTATTGATAATAATAAAATACAGCCGGATGCGTCGATGCCGGCTGTACACTATACTGCGAAGCGCGGAAGTACAAAGAAACGTGCGAGCGATTGATAAAGAGAGAGGAAATATCTCTCTCTCTCTCACTCGCCCTCGTAAAAGCACGAACTGTGCATTAACAGCGGTCGTGCGACCCTTCCGAACGAATAGTCCCTTAAGATAGTGTACACACGCGAGTGTACACAGGAGTAGCGACGTTAGCTCGTCCGCAGAATGCGATTATGCGGTGCCGAGAAGACACGCCTCCGCGGGAATTGTGAGTATCAATTCAGTAGCTAAGTTTTTGGCCAGCTGATGTGTTACGTAGGGTGCGTAATCGAGAGGCGAGTGCTTGCAACATTGCCCCATTGCACGCAAAAGTGAGTGATACCTTCTGTATCACTCATATTGTACACGGCCGGATCAGAGATGTGTATTCCTCGGATCTCCCCGTTACAGTAAAAAAATATTACGGTATGGTGATATATTACAGTACCGTTCAGTGCAAGCAGTGCAGTTTTAGTTAAATGCCTGAAAATAATTATATGTTTACTAAAATTATAGGAAATTAATGTATTTAGGAAAGTAATGATTTTCGGGATCCATTAATTTTTGTTTTCATTTGAAGAAAAGTGCTACAGAGTCGCATCGAATGCTTATCGAGAGTCGTCTTATACTGGTCTTTTTATTCCCTAATTTGTGTTTGAGAACTGCTTTAAGATATGGAAGTACCCCTGGGAGTGTATTATTCAATCAAATAAGAACTAGTTTAAAGAATAAAATGGCCCGAATGATGAACAATACGAAATAGTACAATACGAAAATAAAAACTCAGGTCAAATACATTTCAAATATTATTATTTATAAGCACTTTCATTCTTTTATAAGATCCTACAGTGGGAAAATATGTGGTTTCTTAACGGTTTATTTCATAATTTTTGTTAGAAATAAATGGAAGCTGATAAACAACTATATCAGTGAATAATAGGAATCACACTCATAATAATTAAAAATAATTCTTTTAAGATAATAACTGTTAATGCCTCAAAAGCATACAATAATTTTTATTTAAAATTACTTGATTAGCATATTTAACTCATTAGTTAAACTTACTTTTTCATACAGTCGATTTAAAAGTCTTGGAACTGCTGGCATAACTGTGGGCTTCAAAGATTTCATATCATCAGATAATTTTTGTATATCACCGCTATAAAATCCAACTGAACCACCAACCATGTACATTCCATTTTCACAGCATCTTTCAAGCATATGAGCAAGAGGTAAAAAACTGATCATTACATCTCTTGACGTAGGCTTATATTCACCTAATTGTAGCAAAACTGCTGAAATTCCTGCCATAACATTTTCATGGGTTAACATGACACCTTTTGGATTACCTGTCGTTCCAGAAGTATAGCAGATTGTACAAAGATCCGTTAATTTTGGTGGTACTTCTGCGTGGTTATTTTGAGATCCAAGTTTTTCAATTTCTTCGAATCGCAATATTTCAATACCTCTATTTTTTGCTCGTTGCTTTGTAGAATTCTGAATCTCTTTTATAACTACTAGTTTTCGAAGACATCTTGAATTTAAAAAATGTACTCATTAGTTATGTAAAATTAACATATACTCGTATATTAAACGATTTTTATTTTTATAGGGTGTTGAGACGACTATATGGCCGTGAATTGGATGGGGTCGGTTTCAATGCTCGAATTTCAGTGCTTTATGTGTATACAATGCGTAAAGAATAGATGGAGTTGTAAGATAGAGAACATGCAGATGTAATAATTGACGTTGGAGGAAGGTCTAGTTTACTCGGCGCAAGCAAGTATCTTTTCAATGATTTTGAATTTGAAAGCGAGTTATTGGGATTCGCTTCAAGAATAACACTTTCGTCGCTCCAAGTATGGACCAATAACTAAGTAAAGTACAAAGTTGAAGTTAAGGGCATCTCAACTTATGCGCGTATTTATTTCATGACAAAGGATCGCTTTGCCGTATCCACCGACTTTTTCCGAATAGCTTCCCAGAAACTATCACTTGATAATGTTCGAAAAATATCTATCCCTTACTCTCTCTATTACAAATAATTCTCATCGGAGACAAAACAGTAAAGGTTTGTGCTTTGAAAAAGGGAATCAGTGCGTCGAGTGAGGATCAAGCTCCCTCGTAACTATAGCCAAAAAAGAGAGATAATGTATTCGCGAAAGTGTGGAGCATTCGTCACGTAAAAATTTTAATTTTCTATTTTTTCAGATTATTTTTTTGCATTTTTCATAAAAATGTTTCATTATAGAATAGAGTAGAGGATCCTGTATTAAAGGCATGGATATCCACTTGTGGTTGTGCACTTGTCATCTGTAAATTAATTTTATTTGTAGATTGAGATATTTTAATACGAGTGAAGGCTTTGGTGGAAAGAATACTTACAGAATCCGAAGACCTTCTCGAGTTTACAACTCTTGTTGAATATCGCATTGATGTCCAAGGTGCTCTACCGGTAAGATACGTGCCTCGGCGTATGTCTCCCACGATTCTCGAGTTTACTCAAAAGGGAGTTAAGATGTCAGAGAAAGGAATTATTGAGCATAGTACTAGTCAGTGGTGTAGCACACCTGTAATTGTGAGACAGGAAGGAAATTATCGATTAGATATAGACATTAGAGATGTCCACAAGATGACTAGACGTAATATGCATGCATTTCCGCTTCGATTTTCTTGGATACCGTGAAGAAGGGGTAATTTTGCGTGTAAGGGTACACCCCCACGCCTTGCATTTCTTCTGTGCAAGTACTGTGATGATCTACCTGCGATCAGTGTGGGCCGCCCTCTCTGAAAGAGAGCCGGAGGTAGTGCGTTCCTATGTGGCGGCTCCTCGCAGTCGATGGCTCGGAGTGCCGCGCGCGAGCGCTAGTTTGTCTTCCATGGCTTCCGCTTTAATTAATTTACAATAAAAATAATGCTTATCAATATTTATAGGAATCTTTACATAACGTTTAATAGTAGCACAGTTTCCATGAAGGTATTATCTCGAAAAAAAATAATCGAAATGGCTGATAAACCAGCAGAGCTTGGGCAACGCGAAACAGCATTTAGCGGGAGTTATGTTGAAGTGGTGGGTAAATTACTTGTATCGCAAAAGGGACGCGCAATGATGCGGCGCTTGATCAATTTGCGGATGCCGCAGTTACGACGAGAGTTGACGCGAAAGAAATTAAATAAGCGAGGCGAGGCGAACGTGTTACGAAAAAGGATATGGTCATATGACATGAGGACACAACGTCAAGCAACCAATCATTCAGTCACCTATATTCCTTGGTTCTCTGACCGAATGCGGATGTATGCGTTTCGGGTGCCTATCCCTAGCGTCTGATGTAGACGAGACAGAGACCGGCGAGTCGATGTCAGACAGAAGCTTAGCTGCGTACAAGATAGTGACAGGGGGCGTAAGAATTTCCTTAGAGCAAGAGATCGCCCCATCTTCCATGGAAGTCCAGAGATTATTACAGATATGACAGTAGAGTAGCGGTACACCAACGAGCTCATGGCGACAACAACAACACTCGCCGATTTAGATGCGAAAGGGCGCAACCAACGGGTAGAGGACGAGACAGCGACCGCTTATCTAGCCAACCACGTAGATTTCCCAACAGCGCCTGAGATGCGGTAGTTCATATTCGCCTGTTTTTGATAGACGAAATGCCGAACGTGAGAACGTTAGATTCAAGGGAGAACCACGAGAGCACGTAGATACGTAACCGTCAAAATAAGTAATCGAGAGAAGCTCGTATCGCACCCTTCCCGCCGAGTCCAGCGGGACCTACCCAGAAGAAGAGAGTCTCCCCCGGCTAGCCAGGGGCCGCTCATTTGGCGCCTTTTATTAAGAGATTTTAGTGAGGACCTCGTTGTGCGACCATCGCAAGACGTCAGTATCCCCTATGTTATGCAGGAAAGCGATGCGATACGAAATTTTAATGTAGATTCGCCCTGGCCAACCCATTGTTTGGGCTGTTTTTTGGTCTTAAAAGTATAGTGGTGTATTCACGTGTTATCTACACTCACGAAATGATGCTTAAAGTCTTGTGCATTCCGCTGCAACCACTGCGAACCATCCATGCAACACATCGCACGATGTTGTTTTTGATCAATCGTGAGTAAGTGCAGCAGCCATCTTTCAGATAACTTTTTTATACTCAAATATTGGTGCAAAATATCATTATGCCCGAATATTAGTGCCAAATACGATGAAATCAATCGATCTGGCTGAAACTTAGTATATTTTCTTCCAAGAGATGCTTCTAAATGAAAATAACTTCGATACACATCAGTAGTGTCCTCTCTCTATGATTTTGCACGAACTTTTCAAATCACCCTCGTACTAACAAGTATCATAGGGCAAACAATACTTAATACAATGATTTTGCTGATTTATTGAATAAATTAAACATTAATTCACTACAATAACATAAATTATGTTGTAAAATTCTTTAAAATTCACGTTTTAAAATTAATTACAATATTAATTCATAAAATTCATAAAGTTTGACGAGCGCGTCGGTTCCCGTGGTGGTGATGGTGTCTTGTCCTCCGGCTGTGAAATTGCGTCTGCTCGGCGCGGTGGCAAGCACCCTTGCTTGGGAAGACAGGTGGCGGTGCTCAAGTAGGGTGGACCGCGAGCTCCTTCTGTCGAAAACTGGCCTGGCCTTGCGGCGCGACGACAGAGGGACGCCTCAATGTTACTCGAGAGAGACGGGCCTGCCACCTGACTCCCAAGTGTAGATGTTCAGCTGGTTGTCCTCGGCCTGGCCTGCTGCCGGCGAGGAGACACGGTGGGGACCCGAGGTCGGGAGAGGGCTCTCCCCGTCACCGGGCTGCTTTGAGGCGAGAGGGCGATCCTTGGAGGAGGCCAGCCACTGCGGAGCTACCGATGTGTAGGCGGGGCCGTGCGGGGGTCCACTGCGGTGACTGCCGGAGAGCGGATTGCTGCGGGAGGTGGTGGTGCTGTCGTGGACGCCACGGCTGCTCTGGGAGCGCAGGTGGTCTTAGGGCTAGCGGGGAATCGGGGTAGGGGCCGGCTCCTCCATCTGCGTGGCGGCGTCCTGCTGCGAGGTTATCGAGAGGCCTGGTAATACAGATAGGAGGGTGGTCGAGGGGCTAACCGATGAGCGGTTAGCAAAATGAGTTGGCCGTTGGTATCCCGCGGGCCTGCTCGAGGTAGGTGGAGAGGTGGGCAAAGGTAGGTGGGTAGGTGGGTAGGTAGGTAGGTAGATAGGTAGGTAGGTAGATGAGGTGAGGTACCTATCTGGCTCCGCGGATCTGTCAAAACCGTTCGGCCGTCCGGCCTTGCCTGCGGCTTGAGCTTCGTCCTCTGACGGGGCGTAGAGAGCATTTTTTTGTACGTAACTGATAGAAAAGGAATCTAATTTTAATATTAAACCGAGATTATGGATTTCATTGTTCTCCGAGTTTATCATTTAATTTATATTTTCTAGCGGTTTATTATACAACAAAATCTGAGACTGTTGTCGAGCTTATTTCACGTACAGAGTACTCTGGACCTACGGCCCCTTCTGGTTTGATTGCTCCCCAGGTCCACTCACACCTCTCTTCCTATCTTGTCACACTTACTCACGCTCGCGGTCGTGGTCGTTGTCGCGATCACCCCATTTCTTCTTCTTCCTTCTCCGTAAATTCCCATTGGCTGGAGGCGGTACTGCTCTCGGTGACTTCAACGGCAGTGCGACGTTCTCCCGGCGATCTATCAGCTTCATCCAGCCCAACCGCTCGAGACACTCCTCGACTCGAATGGCACTTCCCAAGCTCGCTCGACAGGGATAACTCCTTGGGTGACAATCGTAGTTCAAAAACGCTGGTGAGACTTTTGTGATAGTTTGCACGGCTGTGTTAATGGTGTGTTGAAACTCATGCTTGTCCGACTGACGATGATCAGCTTCGATGAACGTAAACTCAACGATACACTTACCCATTAGCCCTTGAGGAGTTCCTGCTGAAAAGGAATCGGAGCCTTCGACGACTTCATCGGTAGAATAACGGTACAGCTTGCCATTTAATACTTTATTTCTATCCTGGAAATTTTTTAGGGCAACGCTCAGTTTCATTTATTCTGTCAAGATACCTATGATTCGAGATCTTCTCGAAATTTGCCACAACCGCAATCTCTCAAACGATTCCTCTTGAGCGATGATCAGGATATTTATTAAATGCATCTTTTATATACACGATTGCAAAGTCCCACTGATGAATAAACTTAGAATCTAGGAAAATGTGACCTTTTGGAGGGAAGGGATGTGCATTGCGACGAGTACATGCTCATGAATATATTTATATTCTCCGTCTCGGAGACTATGTAGTATGAGCTCTACTGCCCGCTCTCCACCTAATAAAGTATTTGCCGCACCGATGCCAGAGGTACTAAAAGCCGAGGTCACATGCATTATCCTTGCACAACAGGAACACACTGTACTTACCTCGATTTAACCACAAATGTATAAATATAGTACATTATCTGACATCAGACGTCACTGCTCTGACACGGGTGAAAGCAACATCTGCAATAAAATCCTGCCTTGCATCGAAGATGAGATTAGCAGCTTCATTGTACGAAGCTGCACCCTAATTGATGGTATTGCCGGTTGGAGTTTTTTACCTCTCCATGTCACCTTACAGTTCGCTTCCCGAGTTACACCATCGAAACCAAGTCCTCAGGTACGAAATAGGGGAACTCAGAAGTGATGATGTCGAACGCAACATTAGAAGGTAGGACTCCTGTACCAGTACAGTTGACCACGCCCGTGATGACGAGCTCGACATCCCTTGCCGAGATCACTCTCCCATCGTCCTGATTATTTCCATAATATCCGAGAACATCGAACACTGAATGACTGAAATTTTCACAGTTACTATTGTTATTTTTATATTTAATCTTATTATTTCAATTATTTGCATGCTGTAATGTGGTGCTTCTTCTCCGAGGCTAACGTGACTCGGAGGGGTCCGGAGCACCCGCAACTCTCCGGTCGCGCCAGTTATGTTATAGGGTATGTGGGTTCGATGCAAATAAATATAAACAATATATTATATATGTCATACTCTTAGACATTTATTAAGATCTTTACAACTTGAACATTCGACAGAGACTGATTCGTTGACGGTGCAACTGTTCCCGCGGAGGCACGATCTTCTTATCATCAAAGGTGTCTCTAGGATTTTTATCTATCAAAATACTTCATTTTTTTGTTAAAATAGAATGTAATCTTTTTATTCGTTGTGCAGGTCCGTCGTCATCCCGAAGGGGATCCGGCCCCGGGCGGCTAACCCCGGGCGGCTAGCCTCGCGGTGGTCGACGCGGGTTGAGATCGCGGAAGGAGGGGGAGACACTAAGCATTAATCGGGGATCTGGGGCAATAATATATTTATTCGCGCCCGGGCGGACAATCTTCGCCAAACGCACACTCCCGTCAAGCGCACAGCGCTTCGTCTACACGGTGTGGCGGAGCCACCCGGGGAGGCCCATTCAGAGTCGCGAGGGCTTTTGCCTCGATCCAGACGCTCCGCCCGGATTAGGTCCGCGAGGGTCCTTGACCGCCAGACTGACTGCCTCGCCGAGAACTCGCTGTTCCACGGCCTCCGGATGGCGAGGGGGCCTTCGCTGTGTGCCGCTCACGATTCCATGCGACCCAAGATCATCACCAACCTTCAGTGTGGCCGGCTAGCCCTTTCCTCTTTGCCCAGTTTCGCCCAGGCCGAGTTTGCAGGCTCCTTGGGATGCATCCACGGATGCCCTTGGTCGTCTCACCGCCCGTCCTGGGATGTTGGTCGGGCTCTGGTCAGTCGCCTCCGGAGGTAGTCGTCACAAATGTTTCGCGGCTTTGTTTTCGCACCAACCGCCGGCTCACTGCCGGCCGTCGCGCGGACGGAACCTCGTAAACCTGTTTATTCATACGGCCGGCCGTGTGTAGGGCAGCCCGAGAACTCCGTCACAGTGTTTACTATTGACATGTATTTTTTATTTATATTATTATGATTATTTTTGTCGATTCTATTATTACTAATGTTGCTATTTCATATATGTATTGTATTGTTGTTGCTGTACTGATTTATTTTGTCTTAAATGACAGTTATATTCAGCGTCATCAGCTCTCGAGCTCCTTATGTCACGTGGTGGCTGGGACCAGGCGCAGGCTTAACCGCCCGGTAATTACCACGTGTCAAGAGTCGGACAAAAAAAACAAAATCGATTACTTAAACTTATATATGATATTCAAACTGTCTTTGAAGTATTGCACGATAGAAAAATTTGAGTAAAGTTTATATCTATTCTTTCATATCATGATAATTATTATTTTATAATATTTCATGTATTAATTAACCCATTTCTTCCTCGACAGCTTGAAACTAATAGCAATGGCCATTTTAGAAAAATGAAAGCTACGAGGATAGATCAATAAGTCTTTAGAAAAAGATAGAAAAACAATTTTTTGGGGGTAAATTTTTTTTTATTTTTTAACATAATCTCCCTCTAGTTCAATACACTTTGACAGACGACGAGACGACGAGACAGACTGAATCCAACTCAGCTTTTATTTGTTTTGCTGTTAAATCTTTTAAATATAAATGTTTAATCACCGCTCTAAACTCACTATTTTTCATTTTTTTAAGCAAACAAACGTTATTTACTTCAACTGACGATAAAAACGAAATCACTCGATGAATATGGCTGCAACTTTGCCACATACCTAGTGAGGAATGATGCTTACTAGAAACAGACCAATTTCGATACTACGAGCGCAATCTCTTAGATTTTCTAAGGACTTATAAATAATTTTAATATTAATCTGCCCTCGTAGTTAAGGAAGTATCAAAGAATAGTTAAAGCCCTATTCAGTTTAAATTACTTTAAAGTTTCATATAGAAACTTAATGCTGACAATGATGAAAATTACTATTTTTACAACTTTGACGAATTTTGAACTATTTTTGGTTCGAAATTGTCCAAAGCCTTTTTTTGCTTTATGGATCGTGTCCGTGTCCATCGCAACCTGTTGCACTTTTTTTCTCGCTTTATGTAACTAACGCGTGGAAAGGTAGCGCTTTGTGCTTGCACCTCCGTTCAATACAGACAGGGAGGGAGGCCGCTATTGCACATTAGGCAATATTGCACCATAGGCTCTTTGCGCAGGCGCTTGGTATTTCTTCCTAGAGAAAGGGCCTATAAAAAAATAACACCCTGCCCAATAGGTTGTGATGTCCCCCTCCTATTCGCAAAGCGGGGTTCCAAAATTCTACGCGATTGAAGTAACTTTCGATTGCGCAGTTGGCTTGCGCCTCCACGCGAGCTAAAGGGACTACTGACGGTTGTAAAAGGCCACTAGCACACTAGGTGCCAATTGTAATGGGGAGATCCGGGGAGAAAATCTTCGACCCGGCCGTGTACAATGTGAGTGACCGTGACAAGGCTTTTAATATTTCCATATATAGTATGACGGGCGTCCGGCCGGAGCCCGCCGCGGGATATGGGAGCGCGAAGGGAGACTATGTTTACTCCGTGCGGGGAATAAACAAAACGCGGGCCAGTTCAGTGCCGCCCGAGAGGCCCGAGACGACGGGAGCACACGTGATTTTTCCGCGATCTTCCCGCCTTTTTGCCGCCGCCCGACCTGTGCGTGAGGAAGTTGTGACTCCAGGTATTCAGGTCGACGGAGGATTCACCGGCCCCGTCTCCGAGGCAGTCACTGGGCGCCTGCCATCCGAAGCCGGGAAGACCTTCGGGAGACCGTCTCGGGAGGCAGTCAAGCCGCCAGCCGGAGCTGTTTCCAGGCTCGAGAAAAGCAGATCGTTGAGGGATCAGGGCAAGAGACTCGAGCGAGTACCTCCTGAGGAAGTGCCCTCAACGCACTCAAAGTAAGTGCGCACATAATCCGTGCCCCAAGACCACCGATCACTAGCGGCGCTTTCATCTCTCTCTCTCTTCGCGAGCCCCTTGCATCCCGCACGTTGTTCGCGAGTGTAGCTACTTGCCCCCGCGCGCCTATCTCTCGGGCTGAGCCCCGCGTGCCTACTTCCCGGATCGAGCCCCGCGCGTCCCGCGCGCCTCCCAACCGTGCCGTACACTTGCCAGGGCGAGACGCCGTTCTGTCAGATGAACGCCCGACAGCGATCCACGGTCTAGGAGTTGGCATGCGTGAGTCACTCCCCGCGTCCCCCGCGTCTTACCGTCTGAAGTACGGCGCGAAAACTTACGGTACCCACGTACGTGTGAGTGCCGGCGAACCGTGGTCTAGGAGCCGGCGTGCGAGAGCCGCTTCCCGCACCCCGCGCTCTGCATACACCACTATTGGAGCGGCATATTTTCGGGACCCGGCGGCCGTACCGCGTACGCGCTCATCGGGAGACCGCTGCCTCGTGACATACCGTAATACTTGTAAGGAGGTCAGGCGACTCCACGCGATCCCGCTTACGCCTGATAACAACCTTACTACGGTGATCCAGTGAGTGCGGCCGGGTGCAGCTGCACTAAATCAGCAGAAGGGGAAGGAGACGAGCCTTCCCCCAACTGTCACTCGATAAGCGAGTTAAACTCGCGTTGTGCTCGGTTCGGCACCTTGCCAAATTTCACCGTCACAATAGATTAAGCAGAGTCAATATCGAAATTAATAAATATTTTAGAAATAAAAGCGGTAATAATAGAAAAAAATATAATATATCAAATATTAATATTATTAATAGATCAAATGAGATTCATTCTTCAGAAGACAACACTCTTTTGGATAAACGTAAATGAAAAAACACGCGAAGAATCAATTATAATATGTAACACCTCGCTTGCCATATACCTAGCAAGGAGCCGATATACCCTTCTGCTTCGCAATGATTGCAATGACATGCTTGTTAAATTTATAAGAGAATATCTTCACAAATTACTCTTGTTATTAAGAATAGTAACAATTAACTCCATTAATGAACAGTGCACAGAATTATTAACTGTATATTATTTCACATATATTGCCAAATTTACAGATAGATTGATTAACTGTAAAACATATCTTTTTTATTTCAACATTTATTCACCATACTAATAACGTGGTATGACATCTTTCAAGAAATTTCATTTATTTTTAGTTATTTTAGTTTTTTTTAGTTTAACTTTGTATATTACCTAAATATTTAGTTTTCTAACTATAATTCAAACTGTGGCTGATTTTCTAAATAAAAATCATAAATCTCTAATGTATAAATATACATTATATATATACATCATATATATAAATATTATTATAATACCTTGGTGCCTTATCCAAGAGTAAATTGCATTTTTTATCATTGTCACATACAACTAAGCTTATATCTGCTTGATTAATAATATAAGCACATGCATCTTGTCCTAGAGTATCATATAATGGAACAACGACCAAAGAATATGTATAGCATGCCTGTTCCGTTAATATCCACTCTGGACAATTTTGACTGTACAAACCAATGAGTGTTTGGGTACCCGTCTGCAAGCCACTTGAGATTAATCCTGAACCAAAATTTTTTGCCCTTAATAGTGTTTCATTGTAATGTAGCCATTGATATGGTTTATGTGGTCCATCTCGCCACCCAAGACAAGGTCCATTATCTATAAAAATAAAATTAATATTATATTTTATTAAAATTTAAAAACATATTTATTGAATATAAAAATTTTTAATGTATATTAAACGCAATATTGTATAATAAACAAGTGTAAGATATATAAGAAATATATAAATAATATTATAATATAACAGCTAAATAGAAAAGTAACTACAAAATTTTTATAATTTATTTGTTATATCAAAGGTTTGCTACTGCAGTCTTTACTATGGTCAAGATTTTGAAAAATTAACTATATTAATGAAACATAGTGATTTTCATTTGACAGAAGATTAAATATAGCCTACAAAAATACTACTATTTTTCAGTAAACTTCTATATTTTCTAGGAAAAAATGAAATCGAATACTTCGAGTCCTCAAGGACTATTCCACGAGACCCTCGACCAATGTACATCCACGTTAAACGGACCAAATCTCCTCACCGATCTGAAATTGAAACAAATTTATATTTATAAATTACATTAATATCGTCTCGCTATTAAAATTTTTTGTCGCGATTTAGAATAAGTGTATTCCGTTCGCATAAATAAAGTGCATAGTACTGAGAAATATCACAAATGCTAAAACAATATAAGGTCAGGAATTGGTTAGAGTTCACAGAAATAGAGCACTTATTAGGAAATTCGACCAACTTCTTGCTCTTTACTACTATAGTCACAATAGATCTATTTATTGTTTACTATCAGACTTATTATTGCAAGTTTAAACCTGTAGGACAGATGCAGAACCATACATTTACTTTATAATATGACTACAATAATTTCTTTTGGTTTTTTTATCGCGCTCACAATGCCAGGATAGTTTTTTAATTTTTCCGAAAACTAAGAAATGCGGTTTAAAATTCAAAAGCTTGACCCTTTGAATTGAACAATCCCGCGCTCGTGCATATACTCACATGCACATATACAAATACTCATGGAATGTATATATACGTACGTACACACGGACTTTTGCCTAAAGTAAAAATTGAGACTGATTGAAATGGGTTTGTAATCTCGCGGCTAATGATGGTCCTTCAATCGCATTCATACTCAGTAGGAGGGCAGAGGGTCTTTTACTCTCGGCAAGTGCCGCTTCTGAATCAGGCCTACATGGTTTTTGCGTCTTCACATTGTATAAAAGAAGTAGTAACTAACCGCTATGCACGATTGCACTCAAGAAATAGTTTCCACTGAACAGTCGATTCAGGTTCCGTTTGGGGGAAATGGCTTGGGTCTCACCCATCATATGCTGTACTCATTTACGCGTCGCCTGCCCCGCGGTCTCTCTCACAATGTCACTGGCCACTCAATTTAGTCTATTCACGGTTACTTGCCGGAGGTTCTGTCCTTGCCGATCGTCATGGAACGGCGTGAACTTGGTTGGTAGTTCGGTCTGAAGAATGGTGTGATTCGCGGTATCAATGATTACATGTTTGACTATTATCTGACTCTATCTTTCTCACCTCTCTCATGCTTTCTCTCTGATCCTCGTCTTCTTCTATCCGAACTCCATTTCTTGTCAATTTTTCTTAAGACTATGCTTAGGATTTATCCCACGAATGGCCAAGAAGCAGTTCCGCGTTTAACAGGCGATATCGTGGCTCTTTCTTATTGCGATCCTTTGTACTCATTTTATTAAATGCGTTCTTTATAAATATCTAATCCTAATCTTCGAATAATCATTTATTGACGTTTAATAAGTAATCTTATACGTAATCTATAGATATGTAATCTTATGTCTAATTTTAGGTTATTATATCTGCGGATGTCGCGCTCGACATCTTTGTATATGAGTTCCTCTTTTTCATACCCAAAGACCTAATATCAGTGGTTCAGTTCGGTGTGCAAAACTTTAATCGTTAATACCATGCATTAGGGTACAGTTCAACGGTAGCTGCTAATTTCATCTTATAAGTAAAGCAATCCTTTACTGCTTTTTCTACGAAAGATGCAGTTTTTCCGCTTGCGAGTTCGGTATTGTCTAAAGCCGGAGAACATACTGTATTTGTATGTGTAGTTGAGCATGAAAATAAAAATAGAGCAGTAGACCTCGCATTGTAGATTCTAAGGCAGAGATTTTTAATTTATTTATCAGCATGTATTTTTTGAGTGTCGTGTCGTGTTGTTCCATAACTAGGAATCTTCTTTCCTATAGCTCCTCAGTTTAATTTATATAACTTTTCTATTTTAATCTTAAATTGTTATTTAATCTAATTTATTTATTATCTATTATCTTAAGTCATTATCAGCCTCACTATCAAATAGGAGAGATAACAATCAAATACGACTAATATGTATTAATAGTGAAGATAAAGCTGGATTTTGAAAATGGAATTCATGAATGTGAATTTACTTAGAGTTACTATGCAACATATTAGGGACTCCGTGTTTATCTATATGATAATTATACTGGCTGGATTTTTTTTTAAAGTTAAACAATAAACATATTAAATACAAAATAAATCACAAATAAACGGTAAATTTATATTAATTTTTATGAAATTAGTTATTATAAAATATAATTTTAAATATTAGAATATCGCTAAAATATGAAGAAAATATCGAATAAAATATGATATTTCATTTTAAATGTTTACTTTTACATACAATCTATTTATTTTAAAATACACTTATACATCTAAGGACTGTACACAAAATTAGTTGTACACCAAAGAGCACAGTTTCATATTTCACTTTTAAAACACAAAATTTATTTTTGTTAAAAGCCCAGAACTTGCACATAAATTCTTTTTCATACAAAATAATTTTCTGTATGCAATATACAGCTTCAAAAATTTCTCAATGTAAACAGTTACACCGACAGCTCACTTGCTGGTGTGCTGTAGCGCCGTAAAAGCACTTTCTCGCACAGGATGGCGGATCCCCTCTGAAATGGGGAGTCTCACTAGGAGCAGCAGGACGTTTATTTTTAAGGTACAGCCATAGAATAAATTGGCGCGAGCCCCCGTTGTGCGTGAACGTGTGATAAGCCCCGCCTTTCCTTTCTAGTTTCTTACTTAGAGAAAAATCACTGTATCAAATGAGGAAGGCTACTTCGAGAACTCTAGTTTTAATATAATCTGCTACCGTTTATTCTTGTGATATAGTCAGTGAACACTTTTAATATGTTCTTTTTACTGCTATTAAAAAGCAGTGTTTTAATAGCATACTTTTCTGTTTTTTTATAAAGTCTTGTATAAAATTTATAAAACCAAATATACATAATATGAACAAGTCTTTATTTATTAGTTTTGTTTCTGATATATCACATGCACCTTATACGTAAATTTAAATATAACAAATATGTATCCTGATTGAAAATTATAATTTTTTCTATGCCTTTTTACCTGTACTGTTTTATCCAAATCATTTTTTATAATTGATCTCATGTTGATAATTGAATTCTAAAACTTATACTTAGTTTCAAATTTTCCCTACTCTTTTTGAGAAAACGAATTTAAATTATTTTTTATATAAAAAAAACCTTGGTATAAGCACATAAAAACTGCGTAATTGCAAATGTGTGGGTTAAATGTTGATATCTAATAACTAGTAACAAACATGATTTAAATTTAAACTTAGTAGTAAAAATATTAAAATATTATTTTTTGTAATCTTATAATTCAAGATTTCACTAATTAAAATTTTAACGCTTAATAACAATTATAAAAATAATCATAAAAATAATATTTATAATATTTTTTATAATTGCATTATTAGTAACATTTTAAATAATTATTGTATATAATTATTAAAAAGTAACTAAACATTATTTTAAATTGAATAGTTGACATATCGGAGTAAGAGTGTAGCACCCTTGGTATTATCTCAAATAATTCTCTCGGTATTCTGGACCAAGGAGAGAATTGTGCTAGGAGAATTGTGTACATAGCTGTATTTTTCAAACTACTGGCATATTACGTTCATTCGTATAAATTGAGCGTATTGTACAGAAAAACTTATATTATTTCTTACTGTAATCTGAAAAACTATAATTTTTGTTATTCATTCTAATTAATACGTAGTACTCATCGCGGTTGTAACTTATTGGTTAATATATTTAATTTAAAGGTTTAGCAGGAATTAGTTCTGGCAATATATTTCTTTATAAATTTACATTACAATTACATTGTATATTACTATGCTTATTTTATATAATATTATATGGTTACTAAAAGAGTTGGCGCTTCTTTAACTTAGCGCTTTTGTATAACTCACACACACACACAAATGGGCAAATAACCCGAAGGCGAAGAAGTTCATTTTTTCTAAGATAACTACTATGGACTTACCCTCGGGAGGCCCAGGGCTTAAAAAGGAGGGGTCTCAACTCCTCCAGCGCAGAGTGAAGACCCTAGTATGACCTCGGCACAATACATCTTGAGGTATTACGCCGAGAGGCAAAAAGGCCTGTTGAAAGGTAAAAATAAGTAGGAAGGGACCAGATGGAGACATAATGGTTCTATCGAACCTCTCCGTTTGACAAATTAACTTGCATCACAGCAAAGGTGCCTCTGCTATTATACAGAGAGGCTTGGCTGCGATGTACATAGACATAGCACTAATTCAAGAACCTTGGGTGGTGAAAGGTGCCATTAGGGGGCTAGGAGGCTTTATCTGTTTCAGGGATATCAAGGAACGGAGACTAAGTGCCTGAATAGTACTCAAAGCAGTTAATTCGTTGCCACAACTTGATATTTGCACAGGAGATCTGGTGGCATTACAGTTTAGTGATGGCCTCAGCCTATCTACCCTACGACGACAAGGGCAACCCGACAGAAGAATTGAAAAGGCTGGTCGAGTACTGCATACAGGAAAAACGATCTCTGATTCTCGGATGTGATGCAAACTCCCACAATCGAGTGTGGAGCAGCATCAATGCGAATGCGAGAGGAGCTAAACTTTTAGAATTCCTCGCAGGCACAGACTTAGAGATAATGTACGTCGACAATACACCTACTTTCAGGAATGTATTCAGAACGGAGGTAATCAAAAAGTGCTGCACACCTAATCAGGAAGTGGGAAGTAAGCGATGTGCCATCGCTATCGGATCACTCCTTGATTACCTTCTCAGTCGGTCAATCCAAGGCAGTCCAACCCAAATGGATAAGGAACCCCAAGCATACCGACTGGAGCAAATATACACACGAGGTGCGAAGAGCACTGCGCTCCTAGAGTACCTCTCTCTAGCAGGCAGCACGAATCTTCAATGAGAGGATTATACAAGTCTATGAACACAACTACCAAATTAGGCAAGCCAGGCATAAGGGCGAGGTCTGTTGGTAGAGTGAAAAATTGTGCCGTTTGAGAGAGAAGGTTCAAAACTCCCTCAAAAGGGCCAGGAAACGAGGTACAGATAGCCTATGGACCCAACATAGGGAACTAAGGGGGAAGTACAGAGAGGGAGCGTAAGGAAAGCTAAACAGAATAGCTGAGGAAGCTTCTGTGAGGGCACCCAAAAGGGCAGGGAAGCGGCTAGGATGAACAAGATTCTATCTAAGAATCCCGAAGCTCTCCTTGAAACGCTACAATTACCGGATGGCAGATATGCTACATCGGATGAGGATATGTTGTATTAGACATTCTCGTCCAAACACAATTTCCCAGTTACACAAAGGACACTACATATCCTGCGGGAAACGGGAAGGTGGCTAAACGAAATAGCTAGAACTACAGGCTCCTAGGAGATAACTGTAGGCTAGTAAATAAAATTGTCACTCAAGAAAGGATCAGGTGGGTGATCAGGTCGTTTGATCCCTTCAAGTCACTGGGACCCGCTTCCCAGTCCTGCTACAAAAAGTGGAGGATGTCATCGCAAATGAGACGAGACATCATAGCAAGCAACATGTTTACACAGCAGGGAGATCTACGAAGACCGCACTATATAGAGCCGCCTCGTGTATCGAAACGCAACTAAAAGCAAAGGGATTCACAATAGCAACCTTTCTAGATATAGAAGGAGCATTTAATCACACGGCACGAGAAATAATTAAGGCTGCTATGTGCAGGCACGAAGTTCACCCAGGACTGGTGGAATGAGTGGACCACATGTTGGAAAACCGGAAGCTGGAGGTCAATAAAGGAAACACGACGTTGACGTGTACCGTAGGATCTGGATGCTCCCAAGAAGGCGTTTTGTCACCCCTGCTATGGTATCTGATGGTAGACGAGCTCTTACGACTACTCAATGATGCGGGCTGTACGGCTATAGGATAGGCAGATGACATCCTAGTATTAGCTAGAGGTTCGTTCCTTGACGTCCTTATGGGTGTCATACAAAGTGCCCTTATATTGGTAGAAAAATGGTGCAATAAAACGGGGCTCAGTGTGAACCGTAAGAAGACCGAGATCCTCGTGTGCACCAGCAGATACAAATGGGAAAGGGAATGCAAGCTGACTGTAGGTGAAAAGAAATTACCCCTAAGGGATCAGATTAAATACCTAGGTGTCATTCTGGATAGTAAATTGTCCTGGAGGCAACACCTAGAATATGGTACCGGGAAAGTCACAGCCAACCTATGGTAATTGACTTAAGCCCCAACTCCAATAAATAATAATAATATATTTACTAGTGTTTTTATAATATTAAACAAAGAAAAGGCGTGAAGTCCACGAATCTTTCGAGCGTGAATCAATCATGAGAAAGCTCATCTCTCTCACTCGCACTCGTATAGCGATAAGGCGCACTAATAATAGGAGTACGGCCGTTCTATAAGATTAGGCCCCTTTACGAACGGCGATCGCAAATCATCCTGACGTGACGAATTTCGCGCGGAGAAACGCGTGCTGTTATTACGAGCGGTTGTGCGCGCGAAAAGAGTGTTCGTGCGGCGGGCCAATGCGTACTGGGTACACAGGCCTTGAGCGCGATAAACGCAAGGTTAGCGCGGAGTTAACCTAAAATAGTTACGAACGCACGTATGCGCAGTGAACACGGCCAATTCGGCGCGAATTATTACCCGGTGCGAGAGAGCACATGCGCAGTGCGAATTTGTTTACGCAACGCATTTATGAAAACATTTTATGTACGCGCGCGACGCGTCGATGCTTGACTTCTTTAAATAAACACATTTCGAATTTTTGGCACGAAGCCAACAAATGCATTGTTTATTTATTTATCCTGTCGGTAGTGAGAATCGGTATCCCCGATCTCCTTCGCCCTTTTCTCAGCTTACTAGTGGCCAGCAAATTACCGCGCCACGTACGTTGCGCGGCCGAGGGGCAGGTATAAACGACACTGCCCCATAGCACGGAAAAACGAGCGACACCTGTGTCGCTCATATTGTACACGGCCGGGTCGGAGATATTATCTCCGGATCTTCGGATATTATTATATATTATTATTATATTGCAAGAACTATTGAATTTTGTAATAAATTTATGCATTTTATTTTATTGATGTAGCATAGAATATTAAATCTAATACAAAGGATTTAAACAATTTTACATGCATTCTAAATGTGGATTTGATGAATATACATATATATTGATTCTTAATGGAATTTTGAATAATAATATAATACAATATAAATAATATAATATAATAGATATCTATAAATTAGATATCGTAAAACAATTTAAAGATGCGTAAATTCTTTATATTGTGAAGTATCTATTTTATTAAAGAATTATACGTAGTATAATGATACACAGTATTATACGTTTTTTAAAATCTTTTTATTATTCAAATGACTACCATTTCAACTCAAATAATTTTGATGCCATGAAAGTTAAATTAGCATTTTAATTAATAAGTAGACGAATAGCAAACGTTATTTAATTACCACTGAAGCGTCGGTTATTCGAAAACTTAACTGCACCTTGAAAATTTTATTTTGTGATACAATTAATGGAATATTAATAATGAAGACAAATTTTCGAAATTGCCTTGTTTTTACATTACTTGTTCGATCTTTGCTTAGTCTTTTAAATGATTTAAGCTATTCTAAAAGAGATTCATTCGAGAGGGTCACGTTTACGCCCCGGATAATGACGACCAGTAAACTGTTCTTGGTAAGCTGGTGGGTAGATACGAATGCCTGTGGGTGTATTAACCGCTCGGCTGTATTTAATATCCTGATTCGCTATTATGGCCTTAAGACGGGGCTATAGGCTAGTATCACGAATACAGATAGGGGGTGGGGGCCGTGATGCAGAGTTCCTAATCCGAGCTTGAAACCCGGAGTTGGAGAGAGACTGGAATAGACTTTGAGGCTTGAACTCGTGCGCAAGGATCTCAGATCGGAATATGGTGAATATAAACATAAGTGCAAGGTTACTGAATGTGATTTAGAGCACTATGGGCATATTATGTAAGCCTAAGATTTAAAAAAATTGTTTATAAAAATATATTTAAAAATCTGTATTTAATACAGATTTCAAGTACTATTTTCTTTTACAACATAATGAATAAAAAATTATTAATTACATAAGTTTTAGAATACGTTTAAAATATAATTGAAATAAAAGTAATAAATAGAAATGTAATCAATTCAATTATGTGGGAACTTTCAACAATCTTATATGTGCTCATATTTTTTTCATCAAAAGTTTGTTTTCAACATAAGAAACAATGAAAAAAATAAGCGAAAAAAGGATAAAAATAATAGAGGAATTAAATAATCGTCAATTTGAAAAACTAAATTCTTGTAATTAATCAGAGCTCTGTTCCCTGAAATATTTACTGTTTTCCGTAATTTTAGTAAATTTTAATATTTCGCTAATATCTATATATTCTTGAACGCGGTTTCTACATCATTTTAGGCAAAGCAGAAGATTCACATGTATCGAGCATTAAATATAAATGACTCACAGTCTTACTCCGATTCCAATTAAATTAAAGGACTGTGCTTAGAAATTAAATTGATCATTGACTATACTTTGAGATAGAAAAAAATATCCTTTTCCGTCGTATTCACGAACACTCCCGATTGTGCGAAGGCGGCCAAATGCTCTCACTCACCGCTGCTTTAGAAGATTTTAACAAGTGTAGAACATCGCGGCCTGGGTTGACAGTTTGGCCTTGAAAACAGCTTTTCGTAAGTGTAGTAAAGCAAAATAAAGCGAGAAGCAGTTCTGTATTTTTCCTGTCTAAGTTGCTATCTCTCCCTCTTTCTCTCTCTCTCTCTCTCTCTCTCTCTCACTTGTCTACTAAATCTGCATCGGACGTCTTCATCACCTCTTGAGAATTCGTGTCTGTGTATGAGAATACCCCGTTTTTGTAAATTTTTACAAAAATAGTGCAGACTTAATGTTAAATACGAAACTCTTCATCTTAGATTTATTTATCCTCATTTCTCAATAAATCTCAAGTCGACAATTGGCACTTATATTATGCAATTAAAAAAGAGAGTAATATTAACCATTGACTAATATTATAATTATCAATAGACACATTTAGTTAGTGAAAACAAAAATAAATACATATTTACAATGAGTGGTGAATGAAATAATAAAATTCATACAACATACTTGTAGATAGTGTATATTTAGGTTTTTGTACATCTACATGCGAATAAAATATTCCAAATTAATCAATAACCGTAAAATATGATGTGATCATTCCACTTTGCTCCCACCATGTAGTAACGCGAAGGAGTTTTGCCATGAAGATTCATTTGACCAATTTGCTATAAGTTGCCCTCTTCTAGCCGAATACATACTGTATAGGATTTGTATAGTACCCTCCTCCAGAAAATCCTATACACTCTAATTATTATTAATTATTATTAATTATTAGTTTTAATCCTGATACGTTACGCAGCCTAAAAATTTTATAAATGTGTAGATGCACAAAATATTCTCTCCAATTGTCTATTCTAATATCCTAATCAATGGCTATAGAGAGTGATATATTCATTCTATTTGTGTCGACACAGGAAACAAATAATCACTATTGTATTTTGTTAAAATCCAGAGATATATCTCAAAATACTATTTGTCAACAATTAAAATGAGCTACAGGATAAGGGCCAGTAAGTATATATGCATATGTATATATATACCAACTCTTATTCTTCTCTATTTTCTTCTTCGCATAAATTTCTAGCGATTATCCCTTTTTCGATAACTGCAATTGATAACTGTAGTGTTCGCGTAATTCTATCACTTGTATATTGTTACAGTCGCCAATTGTTATGTGGATTTCATAACTCGACTCTCGTACATGTAGATATGGAAATAGGAAACAGGGTACTAAAATGAAGCGCGGAACAAAACATAAAAATATATTTAATATAAACAATTCTTATCTATAAGAATGTATTAAAAAATTATATACAAAGCCGGAGACTTACTTGCATTAGAGATGATCAGAGAATTCGCCAATGCTATACATCCCAGTCGCACTAATTATTACGTACCCACTTTTCCGGTTCATCTCGCGGGCACCGCCCTTTAACCGGTTCAGGGAAATCAAAACTATACTTTTCTGTGGTATGGAGTAAGCTCTGAAAATAACAAATGTTTTATGCATATTAAAATTATTTTAAATTAATGCATTTAAAATTACAAGTGCAATTAAATGCAACACTTTCAACAAGAATTACTGCCACGACGCCTCGCGGTCGCCCGCAGTCCTAGAACGCAACCTTCCCACCACCGGGACCGATGTTCGCGTCAAATTTATTCGTGAACCATTCAATTATACGATACTAATATATTTTTTTTTCTTTTGATTTATTTATTTATTTTTTTACCATTGGACTGTACCGCATAGTCATACAATAAGCTCATTTAGAAACCCTTCTAGGAATATTTCATTGTACATGGATTAAATATAATATAGTTATTAACTGAAGATACAATACAAGTAATACATTTAAAATGCAACAGTTTACATCATAATACAGTATGTATTTAAAGTTTGCTTTTTACTACGTTAAGCTTTGATTTAACTTCTGTAATATACTAACATCTATCAAATTCTATTTTAAGTCTATCAACGATTATTTGTAAATTTTATAGTTTAATTTTTGAAGCATACTATTTTGTTAGAAGTCCGAGTCTTGGCTGAATAAAAGGGGGGCAAAGCGATAGAAAGGGGGTCAGTTAATCGATAAGCTATAAGGAGGAGACCACGACCGAGCCAGAGAACACAGCGTCAGAGTAGAGCGAGCCTCTTCTCCTATAAGCATGAAAAATGTAACGCATGGTACTATCGGGTCGATAATGATATTTCTTGGGAAGATGCACATACATTGCAAGGGGCAGGAATCTCTTGGATCATTCGAGGATGCATGAGTCATCCTTAATATCGCAGCTACCTTCTACTATATTTGCGGCATTACATTTCGACACTAAAACGTTAGTCTACACTAAATGTGGGTCACTTCTATTTTTAGAATTTTCTGTCACTTCCGTAGATATATCTATGGGTTCGTCGATAGTACTTTCTGGTTCAACAACCGTTGATGAAACATTCAGGTTAATAAAAAGCATAGAAGCGTGCCAGTTATAACTTTCCATTTTGTAAATTTATCACGGAATCTCATTAATTCTTTTTCTGTTACATCATGAACTTCAATGAATATCGAAGAGTTCTTTTGATATTTCTACTCTCTCATTCAATTGGCTTTCTCGACAATAAAGCGTCTTGAATCAATTTTTACTGTATGAATTCGGCGCCTGGATACTGCAGTATATTTATCTACTGGCGTATACAAACACCAGAAAGATAAGAGACTCAGGCATTTACAAGAATATCCATCGGGTGTTCCGTTTCCGACAAACTACTGGGTCGCAAATCTCAGCCCAATTGAATCCCATCATATTCAATTCGGCCTTTTCTGGTAGAGCGGATAATACCAGATGGTCCGATTTTCTGCATTGCTTTTGGGATCAAAATGAAAATAATAACCAGAGAAAAATTCGAAAGAGATGAATAAAGGTAAGCATTGATAATCAATTTTAGAAACCCTGAAAATACCATCCTACCAGGACCATTTGATTCGGTATCGTCGAGAATTAAATACTCCAAATTAGGGACGAGCTTAAACCGTAATGTAAGTAGGGCTCCTTAACGGAGCTACACAAGTAGCTTGTTTTTTTTAACAGAAAGCTGACGTTTGTAGCTATATGTCCGGATACGGGTAAAACGTTGATCAATCTTCAAATGGGTAATCTTGAGCAAAGTAGTTTATGGTTGCTTAATTCTTGGTCTAGATGAATGTTCAATAATTATATTTGGAAATAAGAACTGTAGATTTAGTATGAACAGTAGATACAGTTACTTTTAATGTAGTGGAGAAACCACTGATTATTGGGTCTAAGGGGACAACTCAGAGAGAGGAAGTATAATCGAGTAAACTCTCGATAACTGCTTTAAAGATACTATTTCCTCAGATGAACTCATATCGTTCCAAAAGCACTTCAGCAATAGTAACTAGGAGCCTGGTAAAAATGTGTACATTCATCACTAATAATTGATTGTCAGGGGAATTTGACGTAGAATGAACGCTGAAATTTTGGCTTCTGATTGAACTGAAACCATCAGACATTTTGATAGAGGACTCGAAAGGCATTAAATAAGGAGAAAAAGGGGAAAAACTCCAACTTGAAAAAACAGGCAATCAAGTTAAACATAGAGACATCGCAGAGTAGCTGCATGAATATTGAGAATATAGCAGATATTGCTAGCATAGCCGGACTATTGTGAAAAGAAAACAATAACAGTTTACAAAGGTCTGAAATCATTTGCAGGAATCTCTGTAAAAATAAAAGAAATTGCTTTAGCATACATTCTGATAGACGGTGAGTAAATTCATAAAACAACTTTATTCTTTGAAGTTAATTACATTTAGAAAGCGATTAAAGCCTTGGAAAAGGAAGAAAAATTAGCAAGGAATATATACAGGGATTCAGTAAGGAAAAAATGAAAATAGTCATCTTCACGATGAAATAAATACAAGATCTGTAAGGAAACCACTTTCTTTTGGCAAAGAATATCGCATCTGAGGGAATTCAGTATCTAAAAAAAATAAATTTATATGAATATAAATAAATATTGATACTATTTATTACCAAAAAAATCTTACTTAAATTGTTTTTTATATTATTGTATACATGTGTGTTGATTATTATTTAAATGAATATATATTTCATAAATAATCTTGATATTGAATGCACCAAAACACGGATGATTAGGTAAATGCGCGACGTACAAAAATATTATACACGTACTACGGGTGAGCTGTATATATAGCCTTACATATAGCCTTATGCTAGCGCAAACTTCTCAAGAAATTCATGGTGTTGCGAACTCGACGCCCGCGAGAAATTGTATGCATCCGCTGACAACCTTCCCGCCTCATGATGTAACCTCAAAGCGCCGAGGAACGACGACCGTCACTTGTTTTGACGGGGCGGAAAGGGAGCCACCTGCTTAGCGCGCAAGTATGCCGGATCAACGCCAGAGCGCGGGAAGATCGGCAGGCGGGGGGGGGGGGGGGGACAAGACAATCGGCGATCGGGGGGAGAAGGATCTGGGAGGCGGGAGGCTCTCTCGGGCAGTAAGAAAAGAGCCGCGGGACGAGGGTGTGGAGCGCGAGGGGCCCGAGGTGATCCGGGGTAAAGGGACGCGGGGAGCAACCGACCGGACCGGTACGAGCAGGTCCGCGGGGGCGGGCCTGTGTTCTCGTAGCTATCCTGCCCTGAGGGAGCGGAGTGCGCGGTGGCGGACGCGCCCCGTGGCCTCGTAAGCTTTTTGGCGACGTCGGCCAGCTTCCCGCGATCCGCGAGGCGCATGTAGCTTACCTCGAGCCACCTCGCGCGCGGGCGCGAGACAGCGCCGAGACCGGGTGCGACAGGGGGAGCTCGCCTCTCGACACTTATAGGCGAGCCAACAACACATACGCAACATTGTACGAATAAAATCAGAATAACTCAAGAGCTATTGTTCAAGTACTCCCCTTCCTCCCGTTCCTCAACAAATGGTCTTGTTCTGTCCTTATGTTAAGTCTATAGTCACATTTGATATCTTTACTTTGAGACTTAGGCGTAATGCCGCAGAGTTTCGGTGGACACCCGACAGTTATTGAGGAATCCTTCCATCTAGGTAGGGGATTGTAAATAATACGCGAAAGAACAACATTATTTTACTATTATTTCTGCATGCCTCGTGTATTATAATGCCAAATCTGCAATAGCGATGGATTATTTACATTCTTTTACAGTAACTTCGGCAGAGGATATTCTGTAGTCTCGCCCTTTTTCTCGCAGTTTTTGGAGAGAAATTCATTTGTGCTCGGAACATTAGCATTTATACACATATTTGTTGCAGGTGTAATTAACTATCGCTGACTCGTTGTTTGTGTTCTCTGTAATTGTTGTAGCGAAATTAATAAAATCTCCCTCGTTACCCATCACAGCGAACGCGCTAGCTGTGGCATTTTTGCAGTGTGTTGGTTTTCTTGAGCCCGCATTCTTCTGCAGATGCCCTGTTATTTGCTTATGGTGCCGCCTGGCCCCCTTCTTTTGTACCTCTGCCGATGCACTTTTAAATTTTCGGTGTGTATGAAGTTATCTAGATTGTTCTCCCAGTCAGTAATCTCGTACGTATTTTTGCCGACATTATTTGTTGCCACGTAAGAACCCCTGTATTTTGACGCTGAATTCTCCGCCAAATTTGCCGCTGCGGTGAAGAGGATTCTTTCCCTTTTTCAGAAGATCTCCCAGCATGAAGTTTGTCGTTCCTATATGTATGTGTAGTATTGAACATGTTAGTATGATGCTTTTTCAGCAAGCCCTTCATATTTCTATATTTCAGTTTCTTCTGCCAAAGAAAGCATTTGTTTTTCTCAAATATTTTAACTATATTATTGGATGTTATTCATTATTAATTAGCAATGTAGTGTTTCGGCCACTATACTAAATGGTATGAAATGATTCGGATACGATTCTAGCAGGAGACTGAACATACTTAGGACGGAAATACGGTTAAGTAGCCGGTAATATCACATGATATTGCGCTAAATAAATTATTTAAAGAAATTTAGTTTTAATTACATAATATTTAAACCACTTCAAACAGCAAATAGTCCCTAAAACGCGCTTATCTTTCATACGTCTCGACTACTCATTCTTCCACCACGGTTTACTGAAGTTCCCGAGATACAATAGGCTTGCACGATTGTCCTCAGATTGTATACAGATAGGATTAGAAATTTATAATATCGATTGTGACATAGATTGTTGAACGAGCATCGTAGTAAACTAAATTCTTATAAAATGGCAGCACGCGAGAGAGTGTTGGTTCATCGACTAATAGCTCGCTGAGTTACCAACATGAGCATGATCACGCTCTAGACACGGTCATGGGATGATACTCCAGTATCAGAAGACACAGTCATTACCTGTCGGTATATAATGTATATAATGAATACATTGTTTTTGAGAGAGTTGAACTCTATTGGGGTAACCAATACATCGTTGATGAAATATCTACGTAATATGTAGTCGGACATGTCTTGAGAACTACATAAGATCAATTGGTGACAAGCGAGTTCCTTACGCGACACGAGACAAATGGGGTGTAGTATTCGTGCTATAGTTTACAACATGTACACTTACCACTTCTTCATTCACTTATGTACACTAACCTAACCAGGGCCTTGCAATTCTTTCACAAGGCGATCTTCTTACAAATTATATAGGATAAAGTGAAATCTAGTACTGTTGATATTACAGTCTAGTATATAAATATTTTTTTAACTGTTTTGATATATTATGATATAATGTGCAAGTAATAAGGGTAATTTTAAAATAAATATTATAACATTAAATAAATTCATGTTCTTAACGAAAGTTACCATAATATACCATACACTAACAGTATTATTCACAAATTATTATCTTAGTATTAGTTAAAGTAATAAACAGCCATTAGTTATGTCATAAAATATTTGACACAATATCTTGCAGGTTTCCGTTACCTGTTGCGTAATTACCTTTTTGTGCCCTTTGCATGAACTTTTAATAAACTATTAAATAAATAAAATTATTAAATAAATAAATTTTTTGGCAAATAGTTTATCATAAATGTATTTTGATTTATATTTATATTTATTAGATAGAATCACTAATAAATTATATGTGTATAAAGTTGTTAAAATTCACATCTGTAGTAACCACATGTAACAATGTACCATACTAATGTCAAATTCAAAAAAATTATTCAATGATTCTATCAAAAAAACTTATCCAAATAGTCTTCGATTTTCTATTTAAATACATAGTAATTTAGTACTTTTTTAATATTTTTTTAACATATGCTATTATATTGAATCCATACGTAATACAATATACGGTTTAATAAAAGCTATTTTCTAATTTAAATAATTTATTTAAGAAATAAAATCTTGAGAAAATTTATCAAATAATCGTAACAATATTTTTGAAAGTTTGAAAATTACGTTTAACTTACACTTTTTTTTATTTTAAACATACATTATTTAATTTTAATGATGCTGTGATCAGATATAATGAGCACCAGATACAATCACCTACACTGTCTTGTCAAGACCAAAGAACACCGCTTAAAACGTTAACACGGGGATAAAATGCAAGAGCGGGGGAAGAAACTGAGGAGGCCGTGAGTCTCATAAGTGCAACAATTTTGCAAATTCAGTATCTTCTCGGCGCCCGAAAAGTAAGAGTTCGCGTTGCCGCTCACCAAGACTCTACGCCAGTACAAGACCCTGCATCCTAGATGCGTGTACCGAATCTAGTGAGAATCCAACTGCACTGAACGAGGTGCTTACAGAGCAAGTAAGCACCGGTCCACCGATTATATCTTCTTTTTCAATTAGATAAGTGTGTGTCCGATATCAACTGTGATCTGCACCTTAGGGATAAAGGAAATTCAGAAGAGGTGGAAAACATCTCAGCAGTGTGATGAGTGGAGAGTGGGATCTGCTCCTGCGCGGCGAGGGCATACGTCATGGGCTGTTCATCTTATACACTGCGACTCTATAAATCGGAATGTACAAAACTTTGGACAGTGGCAGATTCGATAAGCAGCGCGAATTATACGTTCGATCTGATTGTATTGATGGCTGAGTCTGTTAGACAAGGACGTCCGGGTTGAAGGGACTCAGTATCTCTCGCCAGTTTTCCGGGGAGGGGCAGCTTTCCACCGTTCTTGCAGGACTAAACAGTTTCGGTGATAGTGGCGTCCAGAGATGTGGTGTCAGTCCGAGTCCTGGGAGATTACCGAACGATCTTAACGAAGTCTGGATTGCGGTTTAGGTGGCGACTCGAAGCAAAGCCAATATCGTCTTGGTCTGTTCGTACTGCAAAAACAACTGTTTTACTTCCATAGGTTGTTGTATAGGCTGGAACAGAAAAGCCATAGAATCACAGAACAAAAATCAGGGGATTTCAAAAAAACTTAGCTGAGGTAGGAGTGTCTTTATTATAGGGAATCTTGCGGAGTCGGCCGTATGGTGGATCAGCGTTGCCAGAGCCCTTCTCCCTCTGAGAAAGAATTCGGAAATTTAAAAACATGACAAAATATGTTATTGTTGATATATAACAAAATGTCCATTTCAGAATCAGGAAAAAATAAAAGAATTTAGTTAGAACAAAACATATTACACAAGATACAAATTCTTCTTTTATGACTGACAAGAATTATTATTATTTATTAAATTAGAAAATTAAAAATTTTCATTCTTTTGTTGTAGTTTAAAAATTTGCCAACTGCCAACAATTGAAGCTGCTAATCTTGTCTTAGAGGCAAGGCAATCCTTTACTGCCTTCTCAACTCAAGATGTTTTGTTTTCATGCTCATATGTGGCGACGTCTGATGCCAAACAATGTACTATTTTTATAAATATGTGATTAAGCCAAGGTCAATATGGTGTATTCAAGCAGTGCAAAGATACTGCGCGCGAACTCGGCTTTAAGTACATCTGGTCATCGGGAATGGGAGGGGAAATAATAAGGATAAGGTTGCGGGATACAGTAGGGGTAGCAGATTCCTCAAGGAGAGCTTCATAAATGTGAACTCGGTTAGAGACACTAGGGGAGCTCACGTTGAGGGACTCCGTCTTCATTTACATGATAATCCTACTCTCATGTTTCATTTAATTATCGCCGGATTACAGTCATAAAACCATTCTGGGTGATCTAAATGCTGATCCCTGCACTGCCAGTGATGATGCTGCGTTTCTTCGCAGACTCGTCACTGAGCTATCTTTGCAGATTATCCAAAACGGTCCTCCGACGACAATCGTATACATGCCGTGCTCAACTCTGCTGCTGATGGTATTTTTCGGTTTAAAGCTATAAATATTAATTATATTGTACTGTCAATATCTAAGTTCACATCGCAGGCAGTCGGTGAGGATGGTATTCCGCATAGTCTAATTGTGAAGGCTTTTCCGATAATAGGTCCATTTTTAGTGCGCCTGCACTACAGCTCGCTTGAAAGTGGAGGCTTTCCAGAGGTGTGAAAGAAAGTTCATGTAGTGCCATTGGACAAATCAAAAACACCTTCTGGACCAGATGATTATCGGCCGATTTTACTACTCTGCATTCTTTCAAAAGTGCTTGAGGGAATTTTTTATGACCAGTGTATGGAGTATTTGGTGTTTCATAATATCCTCGACCCACTCAAAACTGGGTATCAACGGCACAGTTCGTCTGAGACTGCTCTGTTAAAATTGTCTGAAGACGTACGTACAGCTATAAATAAAAGACAGCTGACGATACTGTTACTGTTTGATTTTAGTAAGGAGTTTGACACTGTATTGTGTCTCACTCGTCTGTTAACTGTATGAAGCGTATGGGCTTCTCGCGAGGGGTGCCAACGTGGATCTGGCTATTCCTGTCTGGGAGAGAGCAACTTGTCATCTCGGATAATGCATTAAAATCTTCTTGGATCTTCACAACGCTTGGTGTTCCTCAGAGTTCTGTGTTAAGACCATTGCTGTCCTGCCTTTACATTAATGACCTTGGTCTCGCCCTCGACTCTATCGGTTTAAAACGTATTCTCTATACTGATGACCTCCAAGTTTACCATAGTTTTTCTAGTGATAATCTTGATGCAAGAGCCACACACGTAACAGTTATGGCTCGAGTAGCAATTGGGCCTCGTAGGCACCCTTGAAACTCAATATTGGAAAGACGTCTGCGATTCTTTTTGGAAATCGCAGTTACTTTTCCAATATTAAGTCGGCAGGGTCTTACCTGGAAACCACACATTGAATTAATTTGCAAAAGAATCAACCAGGTTTTATGCGTTTTTTCCGTCAGTACACCATGGAGGCTCTGCGTGCCAAACTGGTGCGTTCACTGGTCTTTCCACATTTCAATTATTGATCGACTGTTTACTTAGATCCGTCCCTCGATTTGAGAACAAGGCTACAACGCTCACAGAATTCCTGTGTGCGATATGTGATGGGTGCTAGGTGGGATGATCATATCACCCCTTTCAGGATCCGATTGGGCTAGATAGGAGGACAGTTGGAGGGAATTTTTTATATATTTGCAAATCTACAAGATCTTAGTGCTGCATAAGCCGGAATACCTCGCCGATCTGTTCTCTCCTGATACATCTGATCGGCCGGTCAGCAGTGAACCTAAAGAGATTTCCGTTCCTCGGATGCGCACCCAGATGGGAATTAGATCTTTCTCTGTTCAAGGCGCTCATCTGTGGAACAGACTGCCATCCTGCACAAGAATTGCGTCCTTTCTTTCTTGCTATGGGGAGCTAGTGATGGAGTATTTGAGGGATCGGGATATCATAATGGATTCTAGTCAGTCGTCCTCATAATCTTGTTTTGATTTGCGCCCTAAATTAATTGTATGTTTGCATCTTGAGTGTGTATTCACCCTTCATTTCATTCATTATATGTAAGAGTGCATGAGTGTGAACCAACTAATAGATAATGTATACTAAAAGAAATGTGACTTATTTATAGAATTTTACGTATCAATTATTTATTTATTTATTTATTACCATATACTGCGCTACATCTGTGATAATGAATAAATGACGAATATGTGATATAATTTATATTTAAGTTGACTTAAAATTATTGCGTTTTCTAAGTGTCAATTTGTGCAATAATTTCGTAAAAGAAATTTATAAATAAGCTACTATCTATCTATTTATCTATCTCTTTCTCTCTCTCTAACCGACAAGTCGGAACGCGCGGACCGAGCACGATTAATGAGAAGCATCGTCGAGCAAAGCGAGGACATGACGGTGTCAGCGGAAGCGACACGCTATAAGTCAACTTAAAAGACATGTAAGCTTCCGCGCTACGATAGTGCGCAAAGGAGTCGGCGGATGAAAGATAAAATTCCTCATCTTTTTTATTTTTAACCTTACGAAACTCGAGGACTGCACAGTTCGAAACCGCAGAGATTACTTATCATCGAGCTGATCATCGAAAAACCAAAAATAAAAATTCATCGACAGTGCTAACAACGATGAACATTGAAAGCAAGAACCTCTATGCATCAAGTCAAAGTCGCTGCTATAGCTGTCCATTCTGTCGCCAAGACAATTACGTTCTAATTAATCTTTGAGAATTTCGGAAAGAATTAATAGACCGCCTGGCTCGGAGACACTCACCTCCATCGGCTCGGGGAACCGGGGACAGTGAGCGAGGTGGGCCCTTCATCCACGGCGATCGTCTCGATGAGTTCCTGTCTGGGCGAGGAGTATGAGGAGGTGGTCAGAGAAGCACGAAGAGGACGCGATTCCTTCAGAGCTCGGGTTCAATAGGAATTACCGAGCTCATTTTCTCTATCTTCGGAGTCGATTGGTACCTTTGGTCCTGTTCTTTTAGTCGCACAGCGAAAAATAACCGATTATCCATACAGATTTCAGCTATTCCCGATTTGCTAGGGTTTTCTGTCGCAACCGGGTTTCCTGCCACTGTAACATACCTGGTCCTTCCTTCTATGACATGGGATATTAAAGTATCCTCCTCCGGGCTTCTGGATCGGGACACGGCATCCAGGCCATTCAAGGGGATCTAGGAAACTCTTCAGGTCCGCTCGCGGGCGTTGACTATAGGCACGCCTCCGCCAGATTATCCTTTTCGGTATTGCCCATGTGTCGGGCTTAATAATTAAGCACCAATCAAAAAGAGACTTTCCTCCGGCATCGTGGCTCGTAGAGATGTCCTTTGACTGACTTGGTATCATACCCAAAACCACATATACAATTTAAACATAAACTATAACTCATTACTAAAATACACCTAAAGTATACAGTAACTCGTGTATTATTAATATTTAAATTGAGTTCATTAATGCTTAACTCACTGATATCATTTATGATTTTGTGAAAGACTAGTTCATTGCCTAATTATTTAGTATATTTCGTATAAAAAATCGTAGCAACAAAAATAAATGACGGCATAGAACTGATAAATATACATATACTCTCCCCAGCGATTGTTCACCAGCGTAACTATCTAAAGCATTACTTAGCTCAAAATCATCGTAATAAAGGAAAAACGATCATATTTTTTTTTCATTAAAATTATTCTATTTATGTTTCCCAAGCCGTCCTTATGTTACAAATCTTCGTTTAATTTTCTAGTAAATAAATGTAATCTATTGTTTCTTCAATTGCAAAATGTTAGAGGTGGCTCCCGATGACGTACCGCCGCGACCGTTGTCGGCCAGCCGCCCGGGCTGGCCAGGCCGGGTCCCCTCTGGGACGACCGCGAGAGCCTGCGCGTAGGCAGGACGGCGCGACCGGGGACACTAATGGCGCGGTGCTTCGGGACCGCGGGAAGCCTTCGGCTTCCCGGTGGAAGCACTACGTCACATAATAGAAATGAAATGTCATATTCAATAATAAAGTTTTGCATTTCTTATATATAATTTCTTGTACAGCAGTTCTGGGTGTGTGGCAATGGTTACACAATGATAACGACAATCTTAAAACTCCTTGATTCAAATTTTTTTCATGATCCATTTTATAAAAGAAAGAAAGTGATAAGATTCTTAAATATATAAAAAATTGTAGTATGTCTATTATATCAATTACTATTTAGAATTTTGCTCTTTTTTAAACAAAAATTAAGTCACCAACATATATTTGCTATGAAATTTAACTATTACTCGAAATCTATAAAAGAATCTAATAAAAAAAGACTATTAATAAACCATGTCATAGCATGAAATAAATATAAATTTGTTGTTAATTTCGAAAACAAAACTTACTTTAATGGCCACCGTATGAAGAATCTTATATGTCCACCGTTGTAAACGGTATGCCTGAATTATTAAAGCTAACAGGATTATGTAGGATCTTAATAAGTTTGATGATATAGGTATAATAATTATCTAATATTTTGGTAATGAACTAAGCAAGTGAGGCCAAATGATTTGATGGACTAATTTTTTTAAGCTGTTATATAATCATTTTCGTAATGAAGTATAATACACGTGATAGATCATAAAAGTATTATTTTGAAAAAGGCAGTTAAAGTATGATTGTTCACTGCTACTCCTTGATCCTTATTATAATTCAAAAAATAATATACAATTTAATATTAATATAATATACTAATACATTACTTTCATTTCAAATTAAATCAATATACTACATTACAAAAAGAATCCGGTCGAGTACAACCCAAGGTAGTACGATACAGCCAAAGAGAGGGTCGCCTTTGGAGCGACAACGACAGCAGCCGCCACGATAAGTAAGTCGTTTTTTTGTAACTCACGGACGCACGAGACCAGTCAGAATTTATCAGCCTTAGTGAATACATGAGTCGTGGTTTGAATTTAGTCATCACTTAATCAAGGGAAGTTCTTCGTCTCTCAAGATAATAAGATCCTTTGGAAGTAACCTCTTCACATTCTGTTCACGATCTGTTCCTCCGCCCGACTCTAGCTCTTCATCTTACGTCCTTACCAACTGTCGTGCATTTGTAAAAGAGTAGATAATATATAGATTAATAAACGACTGTTCTTCAAATGAATAACTATTCAACTTGCATGCTTTCCTCCATCCACGTCGCGAAATATAATCAGTTAAGATATCGACAAGACCTCCTTGAGAAATTGTCTCATGATCCGCGATCATATCCGGTGTGGATTGGTTTTCTACAACGTTTAGTTAAAACATTTAAAAGCAGCGATGCAAAAGCACCAGGTGACCCAGTGGTGTAAACCATAATCCAAGCTCAGAGCTTGGTCAAAGCTTCTTTGGATATAAGAAAAAGTATGCCATTTTCTACGCCGGGTCGTGCTAAAGTAAAAACCTACGCGTCCCACTATATATAAATTATCTATAATATCGCTTAAGTTCCTTCATAATTTAAGTCCGTTAACTTCTGAGAAAACTATAAATCAACAATGAATCAGTTAAATTTCAATGCTGTAAAAAAATCTATTTATGCGATAAAATAGAATAGTTTACAAATTATCTCAATTGAATCTACAGCTTGTATTTTAATAAGTTGTCTCTATCTATATCACTATATAGCTGAAGAGATTCTATACATTTTTCTTGTCAGTAGCGAAACTGTCAGAAACCGCCCAGTAAAGATACAGACGTTTAAAGAATAGAGGAGGCAGTCAATGGGAGATCGATAGATAGTAATTTATTTCTAAATTTTCATAAAAATTATTGCACAAAACAAATAGTCAAAAACGCAAAATCTAAAAGTGTATTGCAGTGTAACGAAATAAATAGAATAACGAAATAGATACATAAAACTATACAAATAAATCACATTTTTCACAATTTTCATTTATTATCAGTCAATTTGATTGGCCACCAAATACAAAAGAATCACCTCTGCGCGACATCCGCACGCTTCGGCCACGATGTCGCCTGAAGGCAACGCAATAACCGCAAGAGAAGCCGTCGACCAAGGGATCTCAAAAGACACTCCGGTACAACCCGGCACAGTCTAGTTTTAGCCCCCGTCATGCACGGTCGTCGCTCCGACAAGGTAACTATTGTTTTGTACTGAAACAGAACATCACCCGCCCTTCTTAGGGCTACCATTCGAAATCTGCCCTTCTCAGGGTTATCTTTTCCAACGTTAGTGGCATGCATTTATCTCAAGCATATACCTCTAATGGCAAGCATATACCTCTAAGTCCTACCACTTAATAACTAAGCCATGCAAGCCGAGTTGCTAAGTAATTACGAGTATCCCACTTCGCACCCGTTGCGTATTGTGGGTGCTACTCAACACCCCACTCCATCCCTATTTCCTCTTCATATACTATAATTTTTTTGGGCTTAGAGGCCGTTTGGCCTGGTGCCCCCGCATCTAGGAAGAGTGATTAATCGGTAAGAATCGGACACTACCCATGCGATCGGCCTCCACTGAGCGCATCTCAGTTCAGTGTAGTAAGGTACAGTGCAATTCAGAGTTGTGATCTGAAGCACACAACTTACCTTTTCAGGCAACCTTCGAGTCGCCGGGAGTTGGCACTGCACCCAATCCCACTACACCATCTGGTCACGTGCTCGGCTGTCCAGTGCGCCTGAGGCTCTACCTACAGAGCTTCTCCTCTACCTCGGGCTACATACCAACTTCAGCACAAGCTAAGTGTAAAACTGCAGCGATCGAGCCTCCCTTCAAGCTCCGGCGAAGAATCTTCTTCGGTCTCTAGGCCTCCACCATCGATTTTTGTACGTAATATTAGCCTGTGGCTCCGTCTTAATGCTGCAATAGCTAATCATGATATAAGTCTATGCAGTCAATACATCCTCTAAATGAAAAGTCTCTTCGAAGAGCTTAGCTAGAAATTTCCGGTTAAGCAAGTTCACCACATGAGGAAGGGCGGAAAAATCTGGTCCTTTATTGCGGTCCATCTTGACCCTTCCCATCGCAAAAGCTATCTTCGACCTTCATAATCTGGGCTGCTTTGCCATCAAGGTCGAACCCAAAAGAAAAAATCAAATCACCACGCAGTGTAAACGTTGCATACTGTTTAGCCATATGGCAAATTACTGCCACACTAAATGGGTCTGCGCCTTCTGCGCCAAATACCATCACACAGCGAGCTCTTCCAAAAAAAATACTGCTAACGCTAAACTTCGCTGCGGAAATTGCCAAGGTGACCACCGCGCAACCTACCGCGGCTGCCCCTCACAGCAATAGTCGAAAGCCTGCTGTAGCTACTTCCGTTTCTTTTTCTCGACCTATTGTCAGGCCGGTCCAAACTTCTACCTCCACTGCCCCATCAACCTTCTCCGCCGCCCTGCGGCGCAAAAATCATTCGCTGATTTGCTGTAACCAGCACCCAGTAATCTCTTCTCTCACACCCCTCTTCCATAATCTAGATGCAATTACTTTTCTTACCAACGCGCTCTTCGCAGTTCTCGCGCAGCTTAACCCCACTACAAATGGTTAAAAAGTAATAATAATAACTCCCTTTTAATAACCCCCTGGAATGTATGTGGCATTCGAGCAAAACTCCTGGAACTCCAAGTTCTCCTAGAATCCCAAAATATTCTTGTTTCCTGCATTATCAAGATTCATCTCTCACCTTCCTCAAAAATCTTCGTGCCGGGAATTAGGATTTATCACAAAGAACGCGACTCTCACGGCGGGCGCGTCGCCATTTTTGTTCACTCCTCCCTTCATCACAAAGCTATTAAATCAGATCATGGTCTCGATGAAGTTGTAGGTATCAAAGTTACGCTGGCCAACAACTATCTGAGAATCTTCTCTGTTTCTTACCCCCCTAATTTCGACAAACAAACTGTCGGCTCTTGTTAATTTCTTTTCAAATACACCTACCGGTATCACAGGCGACTTTAACGCCAAAAACACAGTATGGGACTGTCGCTCCACAAACCCCAGAGGCATACGGAACAACTTCTCGGTCGAGATGCCTACTACCGTCACTGTCTCTCTCACAGTCCTGAAATCTTAGGTCTTTTTCTCACCAAATATACCAAGTCTCTTGCAGACCCCAAAGTGCTCTTCCAAGTATCCTCCGACCACTTACCGATCACCAACCGTGGGCATTATTAATTCTTCGTCCCTAGATACACACTCTACCACTGCCCGTGCCCGCGCTAACCTTCCCGCTAGCGCTAACATATCCGATCCATGATTTACGACAAAAATATCACATGTAAAATCGGGCAACAATCTCGCAATCTCGTGCAGTTTCAGTAGCTTTATCGAGGAGGCAACCGCAACTTCCCGCGCTAGTATACAACGGTATTAAACATTATCTTGACAAAGAGAAATCCGAACTTCTTGCATCCTTCTTCTCAAAACAATGCTTTTCTCTTCTGAACGACACAGACGATTCTGTTCTCCACAACAATATTTCAAAGACTGTGAGCAATTTTCTGTCGACAAAATTTCCCATCCCGTCTCTCCATCCGAGATTGCCAACATTTTGCGCTCTCTCAAACACCGTAAAGCTCCCAGCACCGACGGCATCAGAAACAATATCCTTAAAATCTTTCCGCGTAAGCACGTTACCGCTATATGGAACATCTTAAACGCAATCATGCACCTCCAATATTTCCCTTCTGTCTCGAAGGAGGCCACTGATATCTGTCTACTGAATCCAGGCAAACTCCTATTCTCCCCCTCCAGCTACAGGCTAATTAACCTTTTGACCGCGCTAAGCAAAGTCATTAAAAGTGTTCTCCTTAAACGATTTTCTTCCCACATCTCTACACACAACATGCTTCCTGACTGCCAACGCGGCTTCGGTTCCCATCACGCAACGACTCACAAAAAACTGCTCGTTACCGAAATTCTTTGTAACAGTTTTAACAAAAGATTGTTCTCTGCTATGCTCCTACTAAACTTTCAACAGGCGTTCGACAGAGTCTGGCACGATGGTCTCGTTTTCAAACTAATCAATCTCAAATATCCCCATTACCTAATTGACACATTCAAATCGTATCTCTCTAATCGAACCATTTGGGTTAAAATGGACCGCGTGATCTCTAATGTCATCTTATCTCCTCTGGAGTGCTGCAAGGGTCCAAGCCCGCCCCGCTGTTCTTCAACATTTATTGCAGCAAAATTCCAATCCATAATCTCATCTCCACGGCCCTTTATGTCGATGACATTGCTCTCATAAATACTTCCTGCCAAATAGACACCTGCTCCAGACATATCAATCAGTTTCTTCTCCACGGGACCCTCATGCGGGTCCTTTGTGCCACTCTCGGCTACCCTTGGTTCATTCGTAATGCCCAGATCCTCCGTGAAACAAATTTCTCCACTCTCGCTTTTGCTACCGCCAAACGTGCGGCTACTCTTCGCAACTCTTTGGTCGATCAACCCAATTTCGGGGTGCAAACCCTTCTCAACTACACTTTTAAATCATATAATCTAATATCCAGAACCTGTAAGCTGAGTAGCTAGGCTGCTCTCTCTCTCTCTCTCTCTCTTCGCTATTACCGCGTATTGCGGGTGCTTCTCAGCACCTCACTACCTCTCATTCCCCACGTTTCCATCCCTAGTTTATTCCTAATGCACTGTATTCTTCTTGGACACTTCTCCCTCTAGGGTCTGCATAACCTTGTCGTTTGATAAGGGGGCTTAAGCATAAGAGAGGTCGGGCCTTAAAAGGTGAATGACCGTCTGGATGTGTATATAAATGGGACTTACCATATAAACGGAATTTCCAGAACAAATGTGCCTTCCTTAAATGGGGCTCTCCTACTGATTGAATGTGTGTATGTAGGGTGAAGGAGCCTCTAAACAGGTACTACTGGATTCCCGGTGATTCGCCTGTACACCCCGCAGGAAGATACTCCGACGAGACGGTGCGAGCGACTCTTTTCTGCGATAAATATGCAGCTCACGGATGTATCCGGAAGGAGGTGCATTGGTTATCCACATCCAACCGCTAATCCTAAGTTGTGAGTGACTGTGCCAAGGGGACTGAGTGACCACTAGGGTACCAGTGGCTGCTAACGGTACACCAGGGGCACCAGATGACCCCCCTGTATATCAAACCTTACCACCGGATGCGGGACTCTGCAGTGGCAGACGCATATTTTCCTAGCAACTCGTGGGAATAATATGGACCAATTTATTATTAAAACTAATAAGGTAAGGAACTAGATAGAAGAGGAGGAAGTGCTACAGAGTGATACCCAAGAGGTCGGACGTGACATACAGACACGTCTACCTCAGGACTCCTCTGGTTCACAGACCATGCAGTCGGCGGGAGGAACTGAAAATGCAGTCCTGGCAAAACCCAAAAAGTGGATGTGTATATCGCTCAGGAAGAGGCTGGCCCGTGCGGGAAAAGCTCATGAGACAGTGGAGCCCAGTAATCTCGCAGCCCCAGGGCAGAAACTGAAAGTGGGCCAGAAGAGGCGACAAGGGCTCAACAAAACCTCGCCCGCTGACTCACATGCCAGTAAGCGGCAGAAAGAGCAGTCCGGAAAGGGCACGGCAAGTCACTAGCCAGGCCTTACATGGACCGGAAAGGTGGCGGATGGTATTCTGACGGACGTTAAGCGCATCAGTCCCTTGACCATTGTCGTGGTGAGGGAGGACTATCCTGATAGTCCGATCACTCTAGAAATGTTTGCGCAACTCCGGGTGGCGGTCTGGCAGGAGTTCGACCTCATGCCACGCGGCACGTGGCCAAGGTTTGATGCCACCTATTATAGACAAGGAGCGTTAATCCTGGTAGCAAATAACCCGGAGGCGAAGGATTTTTGCCAAGATATTTACTCTGAACTTACCCTGGGGAGGCCCTGAGCTTAAAATGGGAGGCCTGAACTCCTCCAGCACAGAGTGAAGGTTATCGCCCGATTCCGGGGCACCAGAAGATCCAGCGGTGGTACTGGAGAGGCTGAAGGCTTACAACCCCTGCCTTAAGACAAAGGCGTGGAGGCTCGTGAACTCCCTGGTCGGAGAGGAAGGAGTGGAAAGTACAGGAGATAAACAATTCCTGGTGCTAATCACCCCGGAATCGCACGCCGGGCATTTAGCAGACATGGACAACAGACCTTGGTACATTCTCGACAGAATACATCTAAAGATATTCCGCCGAGAGGCGAAGGCGTCCGTTGAAGGGGAAAAACAGGTAGGTAGGAACCAGACGGAGACATAATGGCTATCGAACCTATCGACCTCTATCAAACCTCTCTGTTTGGCAAATTAACTTGCATCACAGCAAAGACGCCTCTACTATTATGCAGGGAGGTTTGGCTGCGATGCACACAGGCATAGTACTAATCTAAGGTGGTGAATTAGCTAGAAGGTTTTATCTGTTTCAGGGATACCAAGGAACGGAGATCAAGAGCCTGCATAGTACTCAAATGAATTAATACGTTGCCATTGCTTAATCTCTGCACAGTACATTTAGTTGCAGTTACAATGAATTGAGACGATGTAGGTGGACTAGTGATAGCCTCAGTCTATCTACCCTACCATGGCAAGGACAACCCTACCAAGGAAGTGATAAGGCTGATCGAGTGATGTATACAGAAAAAGCTGCCTTTGAATCTCGGATGTGATGCAAATTCCCACCATCGAGTGTGGGATAGCACCGACACGAATGCGAGAGGGGCTAAACTTCTAGAATTCCTCGCAGGCACAGACTTAGAAATAATGAACGTGGGCAATACACTTATATTCAGGAATGTGTTCAGAATGGAGGTAATAGACTTGACGTTAGCATCAACAAGTGCTGCAAACCTAATCAGGAAGTTGGGATGTAAGCGATGAATCATCGCTATCGGATCACTCCTTGATTACCTTCTCAGTCGGTCAACCCAAGGTAGACCAACCCAAATGGATAAGGAACCCCAAGCATACCGACTGGAGCAAATATATACAGAAGTTGGGAGAAACACTACGCTTTTTCTCACCTAAAATTAGAGACAGCGGTTTTCTCGAGGAGGTAGCACGTACCTTCAATGGGGAGATCGTATAAGCCTATGAACGGAACTGCTAAATTAGGCGAGCCAGACAAAAAGGCAAGATTTATTGGTGGAACGAATAGCCATTTGAGAAAGGAGGTTCAACGCTCCCTCAAACGGGCCAGGAAACAAGGTACATCAAATAAATGGTACACAAGGTACAGGATACAGGGTAGACTAGCAAATAAAATTGCCACTTAGGAAAGAACAGGTCGGCGATCAGGTCGTTTGATCCCTTCAAGTCATCGGTACCCGACGATATCTTTCCCTCCTTGCTCCAAAAAACGGAGGACGTGATCATCGGCCTTTTGATGAGAATGGTAAGGCCTAGTATCACACCTGACCACATTCCGAAGAGTTCGCAAGGAGCTAAGGTAGTTTGTATACCAAAACCGGGTAGATGTGGATACGCATCACCCAAAGATTTCAGACTAATCAGTCTGACCTCCTTTGACCTTAAAACAGTGGAGGAAATGGTTGATAGGTACATACGAGAGCTTATCTGAAATGAGATGGGACTTCATAGCGAGCAACATGCTTACAGAGCGGGGAGGTCTACGGAGACTACACTGTATAGAGCGCAACTAAAGGCGAAGGGATTCGCAATAGCAGCCTTTTTAGATATAGAAGGAGCATTTAATCACACGGCACGAGAGATAATTAAGGCCGCTTTGCGCAGGCACAAAGTTCACCTAGGGCTGGTGGAATGGGTGGACTACATGTTGGGAAACCGGAAGCTAGAAGTCAGTAAATGTAACACGGCACTGACGGGCACCGTAGGGTCTGGATGCCCCCAATGAGGCGTTCTGTCATCCCTGCTATGGTGTCTAGTCCGTTCCTTGATCCCCTTATGGGGGTCATACAAAGTGCCCTTACATTGGTAGAAAAATGGTGCAATAAAACGGGGCACAGTGTCAACCCTAAGAATACCGAGATCCTCGCGTGCACCAGCAGATACAAATGGGAAAGGGAATGCAAGCTGACCGTGGGCGGACAGAAATTACTGTGACCGGGAAAGTCACAGCCAACCTATGGTAACTGAGAAGAGTTGTGGGTAGGAACTGGGCACTGAGATCGGAGACCATGAAATGGATCTACGAGGCTGTACTTAAACTCAGACTGACCTACCGGTCGGTAGTATGGTGGCCAAGGACAGTACTCTCCACGACCAATGTGCTCTAGGAAAGACTAAGCATCGTTATCTTAAGAATCATCTCGGGCGCGATTAGGACAACTCCTACTGCGGCACTGGGCTTATTTCTAGATATCAAAACCTTCAAAGTGACCCTGATGGTAGCGGCTGCAAAAGTCCTACATAGGGTCACAAACACGTTAAATGAAGGAAGAATGGACAGTTTCGCAACCGGCAAGAAAAATATTTAAAATTACCTCAACTATCCAGTGGAACAGCTAGCGTCAACTATTTGAAAAATAGCCTGTAGAAAAGTTTCTGAATGTTCCAGAGGTGTAATTTTTATTCCTTTAGAATATTCATACCTCGTTTTAGTATCCAAAGAAGTAAATTAAAAATCAGTATCTTTTCGTGTACTGCAAAAGCAAATTAATAATTTAACACTGCTGGTTAATAATTGTTAGTACCTCATAATAAAAATATTACTAGTTTAATGTAAAAAATACACTTACAACTACTTAAACTAACCTTCTTTCGTTCAAAAAAGTTTTTGTTCTTCATTTTTTGATTTATGCTATTTTTATAATTTTTTTTGCTACCCTGGGCCATTTAATAAATAACTAAGTTGTTTCTGGACTATGAAATAGTTTGAAATCTTCTAAAATCAGAAACTATTAAATAGTATAAAGTGTTACTTTCAATTATTGATACCAATGCATTGTACTTATTTAAACATTAAAGTTTTCAGATTTTTTTCGATGAGCATTTGCATGTATAAATAAAATCAAATTAGTAATGAAAATATTACAATACCAATTTCTATCCTTCCAGGCTGGATAAGTATGGATGTAATTTCAAAAAATCTTCAAAATTAATTTTTTTAAATTCGTTCTGTTGTCGAACTGTTGCGTATAAAATTGAAGCAGATCTCCATTAATGTCGGTTACACTAAAACTTTTATTATTAAGAAACTTGTGTGTACCTAAATTCAAGACATTATTGTAGACATTTGCAAGTGAATTTATCAAAATTATGCAATGTTTAAAAGCACTAAATTATCATAATTATTAATACTGTACTCAAAAATTTCCTCCAGTCTAGCAGTTTTCCCTGAATTTTTTGTGAATTATGAATAAAATTCCATATGAACTGTTTCTATTCGTGCTACGAGAGTACCACTCTTCGAGTATTTGGCCTTCGAATTAAAAAACATTGTACTATTTATATTGAAAGAAACAATACAAAATCTATAATACATATTCAAAATTGGATACTCATATCTGCCACATTAAAATTATCTATTAAGATTTATTTTTTCCTCAAATGATTTATTTAGTAAATGGAAAAGTGGATTCTTTTCTCTAGCATTCATTGTATTCTAGATATTTATGTCTAAAAGAAAAAAGTTTACGTATTGTAATTGCTAACGTAATTTTATAATTATATTAGATTATTAAATATGTTACATATGATGGACCTGCGGGTAGCTCGAACTCCTCCTGAATTGCTCAAGATTATTCTTATATGCTCTAAGTAATGCTTGTTTTTATGATTCATCGCGGATCACAGTCAAACGAGTGTTTGAGAACTATGATACAATTGGTTTCTCGGCGTTGTTATGATCAATCGGCCCCCGCCGTTGATGGAGGGTCTACCCTCTATCTCTATCTGACATGGCTCTCATGAGTAGAGCTGGTGTATAGTAGCAGTCAACTTCTCAATTTCAGCCCTGGGTTTCAGTCAACAATCTATAAAAAGGTCTCGCGGAGTTGCCATATGGCCAACTGACTGCACTGCTCCTCTCGACCATACACAATTTATACATCGAAAAAACAAATCAATACAGTCAAATAAATATTAAAATATGTAAATAAAATATATATTAAAATTTACAATAAAATGTATGATGGTATATAAAATCAAATATATATTAAAATACAAAATTAAAAAATATATAATGTCTCTATCTATTACAATTTCACACTTATCTTACTCTATTTTATTATTTTATCTAATTTTATCATAGCATACTTTAGTGGGACTTGTTTGTTAATTCTATAATTTTATAAAAAATACTTTGTTAAGGAAATGTTTAAAGTAATAATAAATAAATGTGCATTGAGTATATTTTGTTAATTTTTATTTAAAATAATTTTTTACTTGTAATAAATGTATATTGATATAATTTATCTATACTACCTTGACTATTGATCTTTCCAATCCCACTAGAATTATTTGTTTAATTTATTTAATATATTTTACTTAATTTAGTCCAGCTAAATTTACAATTGCGTATAACTATTATTGTTTATAATTATTTTTATTTCTAAGTTATTTTATTATTTTAACTCACAAGTATTTCATGATTATTTTTATTACAAGTTATACAATATATTTATATTTTCTTACTATACTAATAATTTACAAATGTATTTAAAATCTATTTTCTTTCACTTAGATTCTATCTTCACTCTATCTTATTTTAAAGGCGCATATCTCTTATTTTTAATGCATTATTCTTGAAGTTCATTTACATCTGTATTAATGTTATTATTTAAAAAATATGAAATTTTTCAATCAAAGGGAAAGCTTCTATGTATGCTATATCATATGAACAAGCATCGATAATTTTCCGAAAAAAATTTATTCAAAATATTACATAATAATTTTATTACAAATAAATCTATTGTTCAATTATAATGTTACAACTTTATTTCAGCAATTTAAAAACCCTCCATTTCTCACCGAATATTATTTTGTAAAAAACATGTATGGTTAGTACATGTTAACTAATAGTTAAGTACCGGTTATTTTATTGTGAAAAGAAAGAATGAAGGAAAAAAATATAATGGGCTTTAGTAAACCAAATAAAATATATCTATTCGCGATGGACAAAGTCCGAACACGTCTTAAATACAGTGGACGCGTAGATATTCGCACGCTGTTTTTCGCCAGGTAGCTCGGATTCGATCTCAATGCTCGGGCAGCTGATAATATGGTGGTATCATGATCGCATGAAAATCGCATAAAATATTTTTCAATTAAATACTCAAAGAAATTTTTTATATAGTTGATAAGCCTAAGTATTAACGAAATACATTAGTGAAACATTATTGGCATATATTTTATATTACATGTAAAAAGAGAATAAGGATAAAGAGAGAAGTATCTTATTTATTATTTATAGCTAAAATTTCAATGTATGAAAATGAAACAATAAAAGATTTAAAATCACAAAACGTTGTAATGGAGCGAATCTGGAGCACTACTGCGCTGACTCAGCCGTATACAATGTGAATGACGTATACTGCGCCACTCGCTTCTACGTGAAATGGGTCAGTGTATCTCACTCTTGCCCCGTAGCCTTGCGCTTTACGAAACGTGGAAACTACGAGGCGGTGTGGCTCCTTGGATCGCTCGTTGATCGAGGCTCGACTAAAGAAAGGGGAGAGGGAAAGGGAGATTGTGCAGCGCGACGTCTTCGCACCAATAAATAACGAATAAATGCCGTTTGATGTCAGTTTGATTCGACTTATATTTATTAAGCAATTACAATATTTTTCGGCTTTAAAATTCGCATGCAAGTATAGAGCTGTCGACAGATTTCATCGCATCAGGGGGAAAAGTAAGTATTCGCTGGACCTAGCTGCATAGAAGAGCTGCGTTTCTTTATCTATCGATAGACAGAGAAGTTACGAGTGTCAGAAAGAGACAATACCTCTATTTCTCTGTGTCGCGTAGGTTTGTTCTTGTATACCTTTCCGCGCGTCGTTAGCGCTCTGTCAGGCTCCTTGCGCTTGATCAGAGCTGGAAATAAATCAAAGGTAATAAATGGTATTCACCCTGAACCCCTGATCCTGTCGAGTCAACTATCGTAATCAACAATATAGCCCACAGGGGAACATCTTCGGGACTTGCGAGCTGTCGAACGAAGGTGCTGCGAAAGTCTCGAGCGCGCTGTCTTCGACTTCCTGGGTAGCGCTGAACACCACCCAGTCACCGTCATCACAGTACTGCACAATAAGTTGGAGACCGGTCGGAACTCTCCCTCTTCAAACGAGAACACTGAGGAGGAACTAAGGCGCGGGAAACCTTCGAAAAGTAGCGCAGGTTCCACATCGGCTAACCTCTTTCGAGCGCCGATAGAACACTAACTTATTACAACTATTCGCGCCCGCAAGTTTCGCAGTCGTCGCTCGCGCCATTTCTCTATGTTTATTTACGCGGTACGTTGGCCTTGACGGGCCCAGCGCCTGGCGCCCAATATAACATATTATATATGAAATTTTTACAAACAATAAAATAATTTTGGTAAAATAATTAGTAATTTAATAAGTGATTTTTTTGAGATTTGACAAGTCCCTTTAGCTAACTCAAAAGTACAGTAAAAATTCTTATAACACCTCTTACAGTATTCTACTGCTATAATACATTATTTTAGTTTTTTATCTTATTTGTGTACGTAGAAAGTTTTCATAGTAGGTTAAATATTCTTGATCACAAATTCACATATGTTTATTTTTACTGAAATCAGTTAAATGCTATAGTTATTATAAGTTTTACAAGAGACTTTTTATATTATCGAAGAGTTATTTGTAGAGTCGATGTAAGTAATTTATTAACTACATAAATTTATGAACAGATCCACATTATAAAATTATAACTATTGTATCAAAGACGATATTCACTAGCGACGAGTCTGAGGGCCGATTTTCTGTGATGGTGAGGGTTCATTCGGCCAGGATACTGTAGTGCTCCATCGGTAGGAGACCTCGCTCCACTGGGAATTCGGGTATCCGCGACCGAAGCGGTATTGGAAGCGATGCGTACAAAACCAGAGCGTTTGTCCGGACCTCAGGCGGCCACGATCATCCTTAGGAAGTTCTATTGATGGAACAGGTTAAGTGGACCAAAATGAAGGACGCGACTAATTCGGCTGGACGATCGATTACCCTGGGTTGATGACGCTTTTTCTAGCCTCCCAGACGTATTTGCACGCGAGACTGCAGATTTCGAAGTATCTCGCAAGCGAGAGCACGTTCCGCGCCAAATAGACGCTCGTGTGCAAGACTTTTGGATCGGAAGGGTAACGATTGCGAAGACGATTGATTAGAGTTATACTTGCCAAGAGAGAGAGACAGATAGATAGATAGATAAATTTTTATTTGTAAATAATTTACAAAATATTGCACAAGACTGACAGTTATAAATGCAATATCTTAAGTTGTCACGTGTCAGTTACCGGGTGGCTAATCCTGCGCCGGGTCTCATCCACTACGCGACTTGAGGATTACGATCTACTGCGGATTCGGTTGCTCCGGAAAACCTGAGCCAGGTCATCCGCATCCACACTCGATTCTCTGGCTCCGCGTTCCGTAGCTCATTGAGAAGCAGACGGGCTTCTTGGAAAGCGCTAACCAGCTGTGCAAAAGCTGCCGCCATCTCAGCCGGTACGACTATCGGCCTAGACTTCGAGGCAAGTCCCAGGGAAACAAAATCTTTATTTCTCTTCTCAGCTCCTGTCAACCTATCAAGAGGCATCACCATGCAAACACCCTAACCATCGGCAGATCAGCCTTTGAGCTCCGCATTAGTACCGTTTTTAACGCTTGGCGTTCCACGGTAGCCTGGATCTCTTCGGATGGTGCTGTCAATGGCAGACGCTATTGCAGTCTTACGTCACGGTTCGCTTCTGATCTCGATCAACCACCGGAACGAGGGTAGTCAAACCATGCGAAGTAATAGGGCCTCATGTCACTTTCTCCGGAAGCTCCCGAGATGGCGAACGCAACCTATCCTACATCGAGGCCTTTCTAGACGCAGGCTGCGGCCTTAGGCGCTTCGCACGGGGGGCTAACGATGGTAGTAGTACCATCGCCAGCTTCGATTTGTGTAATCGTCACCTGAAATCTCTCAACTCTCCTCCACTTCAGCAACCAACCTCGGTACATTATCTACAGCATGTTCGTCAGCGATCGCGTTCCCACCCTTCCTCTTCCCTTTCTCTTTCTTCTCCTTTTTAGGTTGGGCTGGAGGCGATAGTGCGCTTTGAACCGACGCCAACGGCAACGCTGTGACAAGACTCTCCTGAAGTTCGTCCTTTGGCGCCTCACTTCAGAAGTAATTATCCATCTGGAGTTGATGCTGGGGATTCCACTTCAGGCGACACCTTGCCTGCAAGCGCTGTCGCCTGGCCTCTTCTCGGTGCAGGTTCCCCAAATAGCCTCTTCTTCAAACTAAGAGACATGTACTGAGAGAGCGAAAGGAATGCTTAACAGAATATTTAGAGAAGCTTCTGTGAGGTGGTCACCCAAAAGGGCACGGAAGCAGCTAGGATGAACAAAATTCTATCCAAGAATCCAGAGGCCCTCCTTGGAATATCAAAATTACCGAATGGCAGATATGTTACATCGGATGAGGAAATGCTAAACTTTTTCGTCCAAACACACTTTCCCAGTTACTTAAAGGATACTACATATCCTACGGAAAACGGAAAGGTGGCTAAACGAAATAGCCAGAACTACGGGCTCCTAGGAGATAACCGTAGGCTAGTAAATGAAAAGATCAGGTGGGTGATCAGGTCGTTTGATCCCTTCAAGTCATCGGGATCCGATGATATCTCAAAACTGCTCATCAACAGAGTTTGCACGTTCTATGGTGTCCTCTAGGGTCGGAGAGTGAGCTGGTTGGACCCAATTACGCCGCTGCTTCCTCTTTGGTTCAGGCTTTGGCGCGATACGCGTCTGCTTAGCCGGAGGCTCTCCGGCAGTATCTTTCTTCGTAGATTACCTTGTTCTTGGTACCATGGCTGCTCCAAAGACACCGCTGTGGCTCGTAACTCCTTTTCCTCTCACACTTCGACAATATTTCCCGGGTTTCGGCACCAATTTGTTCGGGAGGAAAGGAGGTAGCGGTTTGTTTTTATAGATAAATAAGTGAGGCAGGATGTTCAGCTATGAATATGTATATACTCGTATATTTCACTTGAATTGATAGGAGATACGTAGATACGCCAATGATATGTATACAATATAATGATAGTATGCGACTGAGAAAGGCGGGACCTGCTGCATCTATACGAAGGCGATAAGTGTTAAAGCGCTGTTGAAGTGCAGCAAATGTGGGTTGCAGTCCCATCCAACATACTTCAGGACCGCGTCTCGCGCTTCACATACATACACGTGTTACACCTGTGTGCCGCTGAAAGGCGCATCGCCTAGTGTCCCCTTCTTATCCGAGAGAGAGAGAGTGAGAGAGAGAGAGAGAGAGAGAGAGAGAGAGAAAACACCGGCGGAGTGAGAGAGAGAGAGCGCTACTCTCCCGCTTCGCCAATCAACCGAGTAAAGCGAAGCGGCCTGCCGCCCATCCCGCTAGGCCAAGTCCATCAAGGGGAAATCCATTCTGCACACTCACCATAGCCTATAGTAGCGCAGACGGCGAGAGGCACCCACATTAATACTAAGCGGGTTACTGTGCCGCAGACAGCGCTAAACCAAACAGCCGCCAAAACCTGATGCTAACACCATCACCTTCGCCACTCGACTCATCATTACAGGTCATATCCGAAGCACAAAAGGCGCGATCGGACTTCTCGATGTCCACAATAGACCTTTTCTACAATCGATTCAATCTTATTGATCGAGCGATAGACGATCTTACTTCTTTTCTTACGAGGAGTCTCGGCTCAGGTTACCCTGATTTGAGTCTATCCGTACATTAACAAAGCGCAGTCATCCGAGCTGACAGCCTTGCGTGAGGATCGCTCATTGCTCATCAATGAAATGTCGGAATTAACAGACAGACACCAATACACATCGGCAATGACCTGCAATCTATCCGCCTATATCAGAAACATGGAAATAAAAAATTTAATGAATGAAATGGGGAAAATAATTAATGAAAAGGTGGACGAATTGGCAACCGAGATTGCCGATAATTTATTAAAATGAAGTGCGCAACTAAATATGAATAGTTTAGAATTTATCAGAATGAATAAAGATAAGATAACGCGGGCGCTCAATTTAGCAGGACGTATCATTTTTGTGCTCCCCTCCTTCGTACCTGACGACCTGGTCTCTGCGGTGTAGCTCTGTACGCGAAAGGCGAGTTCACCTCAAGGGGTTGGTGCAAAACTCCAACCGTTAATTCCATCAATTAGGATGCAGTTTAGAACAATTGAAACTGTTAATCTAGTCTTAGAGGGGAGGCAGTCCTTTACTGCATTCTAGACTCAAGATGTTTTTTACACGCTCACATGCGGCGACGTCTGATGCCAGATAATGTGCTATTTTTATAAATATGTGGTTAAGCCAAAGTCAATATGGTGCGTTCAAGCAGTGCAAAGATACTGCGCGCAATCTCGGCTTTAAGTACGTTTGGGATCGATGCAGTTAATTCATTATTAGATGCGGAGAAGGTAATAGGGCTCATGCTGTAGTCTCTGAGAAAGAGATTATTATTCATGAGCATGTACTTGTCGGGAGCTTCACGAGGAAGGGGTTTTTTTAACGCAACATTAATGGTAGGGGAGTCGCGCTTTATGTCGACAAGCAATTCCGGATTAATGTACTCTATACCTCAAATGCTGAGGGGTCTGGAAGGCCAGGTGAGCTGAAGTCCTTGATCTGCTCCGTGCAGAATCATGCCTATGAGCCTACATAAGCTTATGACGTCTATAGATCCCTTTTTGTACTTCATATTTCATATGTAATTAATAAGAAGAACTCTATATTTTATTGATGATAATTATTGATATTGATATTGCTGATTGATGATACGAGTGTACGAATTGCGGCTTTTAACTCTGGATTATAGTCATAAAATCTTTCTTGGTGTTCTTAACGCTGATATCTGCACTGCCAGTGACGATTCTGTTTCCTCGCAGATTCGCGGCGGAGCTATCTTTGCAGATTATCCAACACTGTCCTACGCACATAGCATCTGCATTCCGTACCTGGATTGATATCATTCTTGTATAGAACAATGATACGGTGATCTCCGCTGCCAATATACCTACTCCTTTTTATAGTAGGCACAACAGATTCAATGTTACAGTAGAGGTAGCTTGCCGTTGTCTCACGGCCAGAGTCGCCGGGCCGGTCACCGCCGACGTTTGCAGAAATTAGGAAAATCGGGCGGGGAGAGGTTGCGGGAGAAATAAACACTATGTGCTATTAATTTGAACGATGCGCTATTAATTTATAAATTCATTATTAAAATATCTCGGACGAACGAGCAGGTAGCTTACGCGGTAGGCCGTTGGTCGCGGTTCGCGTGCTTCCCGACGCGGCACAGCGTTTGGCCCGAGTCCGGAGAAAGCGATGTGTCTCCGCGCGACAGACGAACGACGCAAAAGGGTGTGTGCTCAAGGTCTGCCCCTTTAATGGACTAGCGGTCGGTCGTCCGCCAGGTGCGAAAGTAGCGCGTCTTTTTACCTGTGTGAAAGGGCGCACGTGACGAGAGACAGATGCGAGACCAGTGATGCCAGAAAACCAAGACTTTTCACGCCTGCATAGAGCGCCTCTGCGCTAATGGGCGGAGAGCTCGCACGCAGTTTGAAATAGGAGGCGCTGGAGGGGATGAAGAAGGAATAGGCGCCTGCACGGCGCGCTATAAATTGTACCACATTAATATTATTAAATGTAAATAAATACTACCTAACCATAAACTTTGTTACAAAATAAATTTACATTTGTAAAAAATATGTTAATAAAAGAAATTATATTAATTTATTAATATATTAAGTACAATTAATCAATCTTTTATTAGTATACTTAAACGTTTATATATATACTCTAATAAATTATTGAATCATTTAAATATTATTATTTGCCATTGTTTAAAATAATTAAACCTATAATATTGTATATATATTGCATAGACTTTTTATTGCATGTTGGGACTTAGGCAAGCATATGACTTGCATACATATTTTTCATTGATTGGCCGGATATAATTTTGGAAAAGGTACATCTCTCCCCGTGGCGATGACCGTTATTTCCCCCGAATCGAGTCGAAGGCAATTATCTTCGGCGGTTATCTTCTACATCAACCTGTCCCTGAACCTGTCTGTTGCCCCTTTAGACATAGAGATTATAATAGCATTGATAGTAAAGTGCTTATACAGTTTTTTACGAGCTGTGATCAGGGGCCGATACTGGTTGCATATGTTCATAATCGTCTATTCGATTCTCAGAATTCCAGCACAATCTGGCGTGAGTTGCGGTACCTAGGGTTGCTGACGCGAGTAAGTGGGTCTTTGCATGGGCTCATGCAGGATTAGCTTAATACTCACTTTGTACGCGTATTTATGTCAAATACCATCGAGGCTAATTGTATTGATTTCGTGTTCAGCTCTGCCGCTAATGGTGGTTTTCGGTTTAAAATTATAAATATTAACGATATTGTTCTGTCAATATCTAAGAGGATGGCATTCCGCATAATATAGTTGTGAAGGCTCTTCCTGTCATAGATCCGTTTTCAGTGCACCTCACAAAAACTCGCTTGAGAGTGAGCTTTAGCCAAATCAAAATCCGGACCTGATGATTCTCGACTAATTTCACTGCTCTGCTTTCTCTCAAAGGTGCTTAAGAGCATTGTATATGACCAGTTTATGGAGTGCTTGGTGTTTCATACCATCCTTTACCCACTCTAAAACTGGCACAGTTCGACTGAAACTGCTCTGTTAAGACTGTCTGAAGACGTATGCACTGCTATGGATAAAAGACAGGTAACGTTACTGTTACTGTATGACTTTAGCAAGACGTTTGATACTATCTATCCCACTCGTCTATTAAACTGTATGAAGCGTATGGACTTCTCCCGAGAGGTGTTCGCGTGGATCTGGGCATATCTGTCTGGCAGAGAGCAACGTGTCATCACCTATAGGGTTATAAAATCTTCTTGGTTCTCCGCCACGATTTGCTCAGGGTTCTGTGTTAGAACTATTGCTATTCTGTCTTTGATTAATGACCTTGGTCTTGCCCTTGATTCCATGGATGTAAGACATATTCTATATGCCAATAACCCTCAGGTTTACCATAGTTTGTCTAGGGATAACCTTAAGGTAGGAGCCGTGGAAATGTAACAGACGTGGCGCGGTCAGTCTCGGACTGGGCCTCGTCTACGTCTTTAAAAATCAATTTTCAAAGACGTTTGCGATTCTTTTTGGGAATTGCAAATTCTTTCTCGATATTCTATTAAAATTTGGGAACAGTCGTGTCTTTGTCTGAGTCTGTAAAGCCTTATTGTTGTACTAGACGCAGGTCTTACCTGGAGACCACATATTAAATTGATCTGTAAAAGAATGAACCAAGTTTTATATAGTTTACGGTTCCGTCAGTACACCATGGAGGCTATTCGTGTCAGACTGGTGCGTTCACTTGTCTTTTCTCAGTTCAATTATAGTTCTATTGTTCACTTAGTTGCGTCCCTCGTGTTAAGGACAAGGCTACGATGCTCACAGGATTCCTGTGTGCGCTATGTGACGGATACTAAGTAGAATGATCATATCACCTCCTTCAGGATCTGATTGGGCCAGATGGGAGTAGACGGTTGGAGGTTTATGTATTTGCAGATCTACAAGAACTTACGGCTGCGTAAACCGGAGCACCTCGTTGATCTGTTCTCTTCTGATGCATCCGATCGGCCGGTGAGGGGTGTACCTAAAGAGGTTTGTGTGTCATGAATTGCGCACTGAGACGGAAATTAGACCTCTCTATTCAAGGTACTTATCTGTGGAACAGACTGTCATCCTGCACAAGGAATGCGTCCTCTCTTTCTCGCTTCAGGCGGTTAGTGATGGAGCATTTGAGGTGTCGGGACATCACAATTATGCTTTTTTTAAGTCAGTCGTCCTCATAATCTTGCTTTAATTTTTGCCCTGAATTTACTTGTCTAGGTTTATCATGAGTATGTGTGTATTCATGCTTCACTTCATATTGAAAATACATTCGTTTCACTCATAGAATGTAAGTGTGTATGACTTCATTTCATTTATCATAAGTATGTATAACCATACTTATAATCATTATATTAATATGTGATAATAAGGAAAATGCAAGCAATATTTATGCCAAAACTGCGCTACATCTATGACTAATCCTGAAATAGTGTATAATTATTTTTATAAGTAGACTTAAGATGTTGCGTTTATAAATATGAGTTATGTGTACTATTATGTAAATTATTTACAAATAAACATTTATTTATCGATCTCCCTCTCACACACACATAGCACACTCAATCGATCTTTACTTGCTGATCTTAGCTTGCGTCTGTGAGTTACAACAAAAACGACTTACTCATCATGGTGGCTACTCTCGTCATCGCCCCAAATGAGACCTCCTCCTTGGCTGTATCGTGCTACTGAAGATTTGGGTTGTGCTCAACCCGATGGTTGAAACAACAGACAGCTCCAGGCCAACTGAACCCAACTCAACCCATTTTAACTGTTGTACGTATCGGGAGCACTCATGAAGTACAAAAACTCAAAAAACTATAATAATCAATTAGTAAACGACAAGCGTTCACTAATGATTCATACAAAATAAAACTTTTAATATGCTCTTGGTGGTCGCGACAGACGCTTTGCAGATCCTTTCAGAGGCTCTTGAAACACGACCAGACATTTCAACTTATTTTGTAATAGGTTCGATCTCATCGATTGTGGTCGACGAGCAGTGGTCGATATAAATTCTACTCGAATAAGGAGACTCAGTTCGGAGCAAGCTTACTCTTCAACTTGTCTGTACCAACATCAGAAATCGATCGAGGCTTGTGCGAGCCGAATCTCTACGCTAAAAAAACAATAAAAACGCAGTCAGTCGAGCTGGCGGTCCTGCGAGAAGTTCGCTCATTGTTTGTGACTAATATCCAATTACTAAGAGCAATGACTAATAAAGTTTATCATGAAGTCGATAACCTAACCAGCAAGATCTCAAATTTGGCCAAGAGAAAAAAATTTTAATGAATTAGAAAATAAGCTAGATCGTAAGCTAAGTTATAAGTAACGTGTGCGTATAATTCCAACAAAGCGGAGGATGGATCGCTAGGGCTGCGAGAAATTGCCGGGAGAACTTTCTGCGAGAAATCGCACTGTAGCTGAAGTTGCTGAAAATAGTAATAATTCAAATTAAATCCAAAAGCGAAAAAACGTATTATTCTTTTAGTAATAATAAGAATGATAGGACGGTGACCGCGGCAGAGGATGGTAGTGGTGAGCTTGTCATCATGGGGGTGGTCGACTGTGCTGGCACAGAAGTCCTGCCTTCTGATGTCGCGCTCGACATCGTCACTTCTGTGTTCCCCTCCTTCGTACCTGGTCTCGACGGAGCAACTAGGGGTGCAAATGGCGAGGTCATATGGAGGTGTCGGTGCAAAATACTGACCGGTAATACTATCAATTACGGTGCAGTTTTATACAACTGAAGCTGCTAATCTCATCTTAAAAGCAAGATGGGCTCTCACTGCATTCTTTACACAGAATGTTGCTTTCACCCGTGCCGGAACGGTAGCGTCTGATGCCAGACAGTGTAGTACATACATAAATTTGCGGTTAAACACAAATTTAACATCCACTTTACCTTATCTTTATCCATTCTGCTAAATTCTAAACTATTTACATTTAAGTGTACACTTTATTTTAATAAAATGTGGGACATCTCGGTAACCAGTCCATCGACCTTATCATTAATTATTTTCCCCATGTCTTTTATTAAATTTTTGAATTCCATGCTGCCGATGTAGCAGGATAGATTGCGGGACGTTACCGATGTATAGTGGTGTGTGTCTGTGTTCATAATAGTCGGGAGATTTCGCGCCATGTTGTCCCACCGATAAGTCACATATAAGCACTACACTGTTACTTACCTGTGTGTACGCTGCTTACCCATACCGTCCTCCAGGCACGAAAAGAAATAATTTATAAATTGAACTCATTGGCTCTTTGTCAAAGACACGCAGTGAATGCTCCGGTTGCTAGAACTACAGGAGTCCTCGTGCATCTGCAAAATATATAAACTTCCCATCAAGTATTAGTATTGCTAAATGCAATTTTAGCAGGGTGCCGATCAGTAGATGTCTGTCTGTACTTACCGAAAGAGAGAGAGAGAGAGAGAAACAGAGATGAGAAAGACGAGAAATTCAATAAAAGTAAGTTAGAAAATAATTGAGTTCATATATCTAATTACCTACCCATCTCCATACTGATGAAAATCCAGAACAAAGACTCTGCTAAGCTCATGATACGGGATGATCGCTGGATCGTAAGTTTCCTCTTGTGAAACCCGGATAAAAGGGAAGGAGACCTCGCCTTTGTTATTGCATTTAAGCATAGACTAATAGAATTAATAAAAAATAAAACATTCGAGTTAGTAAAAAACTCAATAAGATAAAGATATTTTTGCTATATACAAATATTTCGTTGGTAAAGCAAAATAATTATGAAGCATTTATCGACTTACAATTTGACAAATATTGTTCGAAAAGACGATATAGATGTTCAATAATGGACAGGAAAGAAATAGAAGAACAAGTAGCATAACTCTTAAAACATGGTTTAGTTGAAGACTCATGTAGTCCTTTTGCAGCACCAGTCACACTAGCCTTTAAAAAAGAAGAAAATAAAAACAACAGGCTGTGTCTAGATTTTAGAGAGTTAAATAATATAATTGTTCCACAATCTCAACCTTTTTCTCTAATAGAAGACTTAATGGTAAAAACAATAGGTTGTAAATATTACACAACATTGGACATAAACTCGACTTTTTGGTCAATTCTCGTAAGATTTGGAGACAGACAAAAAACGGAATTTCTAACTCAAGAAGGTCACTGAACCAGTGAACCTGCCTGACCTTTGGTTCAAAGACGTCACCAGCGATCTTTCAGAAAATCTTGGTGAACATAATAAAATATATAATTTATCTAAATTCTGTGTAAATTACATAGATGATATAATGATTTCCAAAGACATTTGAATAACACCTAAACCGGATTAAATTGCTGCTAGACATAATAAAAAAAGAAGGATTAAAACTAAAATTCACGAAATGCAAATTTGGAAGAAACGGGGTAAAATATTTCGGCCACTTAATAAAAGATAACACAATCACACCACTGAAGGATAATTTAAAATCAATAAAAGATTTCAATACGACTACACCAAAAAACATAAAACAGATACGGCAGTTTCTAGGAAAAATATATTTTGAAAGAAAATATGTACCAAAAATCACACAAATTCTTGAGTCCAACAATCTGCTCAGGAAGAATGTAAAATTGTATTGTTCAAATGACTGCATAGCTGCGTTTAAAAAAATAAAAGAAATTTTGTGTTCAGAACCAATCCTAGCTATATTTAATCCGAAATCAGATATCTTTATATACACACACGCAAACATTAAGGGTCTTGGAGCAGTGCTAAAACAACCCCAAGCGGATGGCATAATAAAACCGGTAGCATACTTTTTAAGAAAATTAAACGAAATACAAGAAAAGAAAAAGCAATTTTCCTAGAATGTCTAGCCATTAAAGGAAGTATAAAGTTCTAGTAATATTGGTTAATCGGAAACTACTTCACTCACAATATACTCTGACCATAGATCTTTTGAGAACTAAAATGTGAAAAATAGAACAGATAATGAGTTAGGAGATATGATACGCTATATAACTCAATATAACTGCATTATTAAATATAATCTGGGAAAAAATAATGCAGAAGCAGATTTCTTTAGTCTAAACCGGATGTTAAAACCAGATGAAAATTCGGAGAACATTTTAAAAACAGTAAATAATATCACCACGCAAGAAATAATAGATGATTAAAAACTAAACAAACAATTAACAGAAAATACTCAAAATTTCACACTAGAAAATGAAATTTATTACCGAAAATTAAAAACTAAGAGAAAAATTATGCTGAGTGAAGAATACAGCAAAACTTTAATAAAACGTATCCATGAAAAATACTGTCATACTGGAATTAACCAGACTACAATTAAAATGAAATCGTTCTACACTGCACCAAATTTAGTCAAAAACACAACATATTATATGTGTAAAAATTGCGGAATTTGTATTAAAAACAAAACAAGACTAAACAGGAAATACGGACTTACGTCATACCTAAGACCAACAGAGCGGCCTTTCCAAGTAATGTCATTAGATATAATCGGTGGATTCGGTGGACAAAGATCGACGAAAAAATATTTACACCTACTATAAGATCACTTTACTAGATACGCTTATATTTTATGTTCGAAAAATCAAAATACATTAGATTTTATAAAATTAATTAAAAAAATACCAGAAGAAGAATAAATAGAAACAATACTCGCAGACCAATATCCTGGAATGGAAACACAAGAAAAAAATCATGGGCCACAATACTCCGACTTTTCGTGTAGTCTATACAGAAAGCAGTCCAATGAGTTTCTTTTGGCCTGGGCTATTAATGCTTTTTTCTGATGCCATGCATTTCCTGAAGTCTCGCAAACTCATTTCCATGATGCTATCCTAACTACCCCCTGCTTTAGTTTGGTGCATGTGGCTCGCTTGTTATAAATTTCTTGTTATCGTAATGTTTCAGATTGTTTTTACAAATTTAAGTTACATTGCTTTGCAATAAACTGGATTCGACCCGCTGCACAATCTTCAAAGTGATGTTAGAGTTATAATAAGTGAACTAGGTTCATTTATTTTACACGATTTAACTGCTTTAATACTTTTTATTTTAATAATCTAGCTAGCAAAGAACTTTAGCTTTGCTTCACTACTAGTACTTTATTCAGTTATTTAATTATGTTATATTTGTTATTTATTAAATAGTCGCTTATAATATTATATTATGTATTGTAAGATTGTCAGACTGAAGCGCACTCCTTCCCGTGCAAGGGTTGGCGAAAGTATTATGTAATTTTATAGGTAATCACTCCCCTCATTGTCACAGAATTAAGAAGACTTTAAGAAGGTTAATAATCCTAATATATAGGATTGACCAAGATAGGTCATCGAAGCTATGATAAAAATGTACAGGAATTACAATACTACAATCAATTATTTGATTTAACGCATTGGGCGTAGACTTTTGTAGAATATGATTCTAAGCAATCGGAAGCTTCGGATTGCGTAAAAGTGGCGGGAGAGATTCATCAGGTACTCCCGACCTTCCGCAAGCACGACATCACGATCTCTTGCAGCTTGGTGCAGGCCTTAGAGCGACCACGCATAATTAATGATTGGTAGAAATCTGACTATTTTTTATAGACGCGAAAGTATAGTTTATAAATATAAATAATCGACAAAATATACGGTATAAAAAATAGCTTATATGAATAACAAATGCTATACTTATAATCAAATAATATTATATATACTTACAAAATTCTTATTTAATTAAACAGCTATACTGCACGTAATGTAATTTTAGTATAAAAATATTATGAAGAGCATTTTATATAATAATAAAAATTTAAATTATATTAATTATAAAAAATGAATGCTCCTTGATTAAAATGCTATCAATCAATGCATTTCATTCAATGATTGGTTATCTTGAAATATAATGTTGTACACAAATTGTGCTATGTATACAAAGATTATTAAGTAGGAATTAATTTCATCACAGTATAATATGATATTATTTGCACCAAAATAAATTAATTTATATTAAATAATTTTTTACATCGTACACTGTATTTATAATCTTGTATATTGAAGTAAGTTATTCTGGTTGCAAACAATATATTGTATTATGAAAGAACAATATTGCTTGCGTTATTTTTAATCAAAAGAATTTATTATAATAAAAGAAAACTAATATTTGTGCGTTTTAACATCAAATATCAATTGGTTTAGAATAGTGATATACAAGTCTTGATTCTCGGCTCTACTAAATTGACATTGATGCATACAGTTAAGATCACGAAAGTACATAGCTAAATTTTTTTCTATCTGAAGAATCGCGTTTCGATTCTATTTTGAATGCTTTTTGCAATTAATCAGATAAAGTCGTAAAAATTCTAAACGACTATCGAGTAATTTGTTATTTGTCGAATGAAGAAGTCTTTTACACAAAAGTTTATAATCGTATCCCGTTTTTAGGGACAATTATATATAACATGGTTTTTAAAAAAATACGCTAAAAAATTATTAATTAAATTATATACACAAGCTTCTATCTTATGCTCTTATGTGTGCATATATATGATATGATCTCTCCCATATTTCCCCTCATTTCCGCTCAAGTGCGACAGATTACAATTTTCTCCGCGAGGGTGCGTATTGCTACGGTGCATCGAATTTGGTGTGGCTTGAGCGTATAGCATCGGCTATCTCTCTATTCATCTCTGGTTTAACTCATTTTTTTCCTTGATTTGATTGATATTCATCGTCATAGGTCTTCCGCCGGCTGGCTTATCCGTGTTGTCCTGTTCACCGGCTCTGAATCGTCGAAACCATTCCTCCGCAATGATAGAGTACCATCCGCCAAAACACCATTAATCTCACGAAACGTTTATCTAACGGATTTGCCTTTAACGAAGCAAAACTTTTAAAATAGCGCGAATTTCGTCGTGAGTGAACTCCATGTTTACACGTCTTTAACCGTTCAATGCAATATCCAAACTAATCATGCATAGCGTCATTTTGTAAGTTATGTCAAGACCTTTCAAATGATATATAGTATTGCCAGATACGAGCTCTGTAGCGCTTTGTACATAGCCGCAAAATTCAAAAGACAATAACGCAGAAGGGAGATATTTGCCAACCTAATATATTGTAACAGGGAGATCCGGGGAGAATATATCTCTGAGCCAGCTGTGTACAATGTGAGAGGCGCTACGAATGTCATTCACTTATGCGTGCAATCGGGCAGTATTTTCAACACTTGCCCCTCAGCCGCAGTCTATCTTGAACCGCTCATACCATCAATAGTTAGGAAAAGAGGGGCGACGGGGAAAGGTATCGTCGGTTTGTGACGTCGACGTTATAAATAAATAAACTGCCGACTTGTTGGCTAATCGCCAGAATCTCAAAGTTTACTTTATTCAAGAATTATCGTCGCATCGAGCTCGTACATATAATTACCGAAAGTTGTCTTCAATCTAATTTCCTCGCTTTACGCTTGCTCTAATACACAATTACGCTATTCGCCCGTAAAAAGAATCGAAGCTCAGCGCATGAGTACGTTCGTTCCGCGACACCGATCAATCCGCAAATATTACTACTACATATGCGCGTATGACCGGCGCAGTCTATGTACATGCTCGACCGCTTCTTAACTTGTCACGTCGCGCAAACATTCTATACATACGAGCATTTGATTTTAAGCCACGCACACGCTCCTGCAAACTGTCCGGAACACTATGGGCCGCTTGCCTGCAACTCCACATGGGGGCCTAATTACGCGGAAGGGGCGCACGCTCCGTGCTCTCGCGAGTGCGAGTGAGAGAGAGGTGTTTCTCTCTCTGAACCGCTCGGGCATTCCGCGAATTATCACACTTCCCAAATAATATTGTACAGACGACATCGTCGCGTCCGACTGTACTTAATTATTAAATACTTAACCTGGCCATACTCGGGTACACGTTCGAGCTTGGCTGCGCTGGACCTTGAAGTCGCTGCTCCTTAGCGGTACCTGGACGAGTAACCCTCCCGAAAACTGGAATCTTCTTGGATGAGTCCGGCAGCAATTCTCTCCAGAACATTCGGCGTCGTCTCTTCTTGACTCTAGCTGAAGAGTTCGGCGCATCACTTCCAAGTTCCTTTTTGTTCTGGCGAGTTAAGTGCGCCAGGCACGTATGTCACGTATCTCTCTGCAAAACTTGTCTCGGGTCCGGAGAGTACACTAACTCTATTCCGTCTCAATCCCTTCTCTTTCCCCTCTGTAATATATATAATATTCGAATTCAACGTTCCAGAAACATAAAAAATCACTTAAAACTTCTTTAGAATATCTTTTTAATCATTTTGATATTTGACTTCTTCAAATTCATGAGATCAAAACTCGAGAGAAGAACGGCGAATAACTTTAGTTGCTTCTGAGTATATATTGGCACTAGAGCAGTTGAATTAGCTGGCAGATGGAACGACCAAGAAAAGTGAGCATGAAGCAGCACGAACAGTACCGCCGCTTGATTCATGTGTTGTAGCCGGTAGGCAGTAACCAGAGCACCGATGTGCGATTTGCATGTAGTGAACTTACTGCAGTGACAGCGAAACAATTGATCTTTCCATGCTTGGAGTACTGCTGATGTAATACGTGGGCCGAGCATCAAAGAACACGAAAATTTCCAGGCGAACAACACAAGTATCCAAAAGAACCGATACTTGCGTAGATGCTGGTATCGAATAAAGAAGAGCATAGTACGACCGTGTACCCATCGGTTAAGCGGAGCTATTGCTCACAATCCAGTATAATCGTATACTGTCATCGCGCACAAATGGGTGCGTAAAGCCTGCGGTCAATTTTGTTACTGTCTCTCTTTCTTTCATTCTACCAACTGACCTCAGCAACGCCTTTTGTTGTTGCTGTATAGTTGATTAAAACCCCCGTATTGTGCTCTGTCATAATATCTAATATAATTATTAAATATATATGAATATATTTGTTTTTAAAGATATTTATACAATAAATATAGAATATTTATACAATAAATATAGTGTAAGAAATTTTAATTAATTTTTTAAGTTTATAATTAAGTAAAAGACGACTCGACATTTTAAATAGTAAATTTATGAAAGCTAAAGCAAAAATTTACAAAAGATAAAGTGATTTTTTACTTTTATATGAAAATTACTGACAATCTGTTATTCACAATCAAGTTAACTTTAAAAGGTGTTAATAAATATTTTTATTAACGAACCAAAAATTTCATTTTTTAAGAAAAAACTTGTTAGCATTTATGTTGCTAAAAGATAAATCTCAAAAACAGTAGTGAATACTGTTTTTTGAAAAACTCATAAGCCATTAAAGAGTACTTTTTTAATAGTTATTAATTTTAATTGCTTAAATATAATAGGTACAGTATTTTGTTAAGAACTACACTTACTAGATTCTTTAGCACCTTTGCGAAACCCATCGTATAATGTTCTTGCACCTTCATCAATAAAGCTTACAAATTTACCATGCTTGCTTTCATTATAACATTTTGAAACTCTAATTAATTCAGATCCCTAAAAAATAAATACGTATGTATAAACCAATAAATTGTTTTACATTCTTTAAAATTTTTTATTCTGTAGACAACATGACCATATGACCATAGCCCATGTTTTATAGATTAATACAGAATACAATTTCATAAAGCAGTGTAATTGTAAGAATTAATTTAAAAACTGTTAAGGATTTAATGTGCGTGGTAGATGATTGAAATAATGGGAATATGTTATAGTTATCTAAGCTTGATTTTAATATATGTAAATCAACTAAATGACCCGTAAGTCGGAGCATCGCGCAATTACTCTGCGAGAGCTGAATTCTTTCTGTATTTTCATGTATGATGCGACGCTCGCGAACGCTTCAATGTACTGTAACGGGAAGATCCGGGTAGAAAACTCTCCGACCCGGCCGTATACAATATGAGCGACACAGACTGTGTCGCCCACTCTTTTGTACAATGGGGGAGTTCCTTATGAACTCGCCCCACGGCCGCGCAACCAGCGAAGCACGACTGTCGGCTAGTCGCTCAGCTGACGAGCTGCTACAGCTACTCCCGCGGAGGCGGCGTGGGCCTTTAAACGGCTTCGTAGGTAAATAACCGAACAATAATAAAAATCAGGAAATAGTATAACCTTAGTAATATACGCGTGAAAAAAAGGATATAAAAAAGGATTCGCTGTTTCGCTGTTTGCCAAAGTTAAGTTAAAAACCGAGAACTCATTGTCAGAAAAAAATCTCTACATACCAAAATGTAAACGTTTTCCTAACATTGAGCTTCAAGGACACTGTCGCGGACTCTTAGCTCTCATCTTCCGATAATTATAAGAGATATTAAGGTATACCTGGATATCAACAACATATAACATTTTTGACACCCTTGGATTTGAAATCAAGACCAATGTCGTTAATGTAAAGGCAGAACAAGAGTGGGCTCAGTACTAAGCCATGGGGAACTCCAAGTATATTAGAGAAACAAGAATAGTGCTCTGGCTGATCTATCACAATTAATTGCTCTCTAATAAACAGATAAGTTCATATCTACTTGAGCACCGCACAGAAAAATTTCATACACACGATAGGTTAAAGAAGTGGATATATGTTAATCTCTGTTAGATAGAGATTCTAAGCGGCCTTGTGCGTAGCCGGGCCGCCTTTGTAAACAAAGTTCCCAGGCAAAAATAAAGCTCCGATCACCTGATAATCGCCTGTTGACAACTACCCGGGCAGTTCTGTGCGGTCCTCACAGGGATTGTGAGCCCTCGCGTAACGCCTCAAATTCAAGCTTCGCCGTATCGCGTCTTCTTGGTGCGTAGCTAGCCGAAAGCGAGAAGCGACCCAGGAGGTAGTATGCCCATCGCCAGCAAAACCAGCAGTCTCCGTCTGCGACCGCGGCCAGTGCTCTGCATACGAGCAGTGATAAGTCCAGATCGAGATCACTCCAGGTTGGGCACATGGTTTTCCCGGATATGGTCCTTCTCGGGGTTAGAGGGTCTAAATCTTGATGTTTGCCCAAGGTGGACAGAGCTCGCTATGAGACAGGTCCGTGGGTAAGTTCTGAGGGGCCGCCAGGGTTTTCCAGGAGCCACCCAAGGTAATAAGAATCCTAGGGTTAGGCCTCCTACTGGCCACTAGTAGTATACATGCCAGGATTTCGGGCATAGGGCAAGGTAATGCCCAACGTCCACGTGCATCACATTCGACCAACCAGGACACATCGCTGACCGATACCTGCTTTATGCTACATTAATGCGATTTCCAGGTCATGCTTAGCTTGTCGTAACATTCATAACGTCTCTCAACTACACACTGGAATGGCAGTACCTAAAAAACTTCAACACAGGGCAGTAGAGTAGCTTTCTTCTCCCTGCGAATCAAGACCGGGAGCGAACACATGAGAGTTGTAAAATTTCGAACATTAGCCTTCAATTAGTAAGGAGAATAAAATAATACACGGACAAGTGTTTACGATTATTGACACTTTAATATAAGACTCTCGAGCATCTGTGTCTATGTCGCGAAAATACGCTCGCGGATCAGAAGCGTCATAAAAAAAAGAGCGATGGCCGAATTGATCTTACGCTTTGCGAACGATATATGGGCGGATTACCGCTAACTGTGGTGAGGAGTCGGCTCGAAGGCGATGGAATCCTTTGAGTCGAGTGTAGAGATGCGTTGGCTCAACCGTGCGGGACCGTGGCGTAGAAACTGGTCATCCTTTTCGTGGGGATGCTGCCGCTCGCTTTGTCCTGATTGTAGATTGGACTGTCGTTTATGATAAGATCCCTATCATCGAAGTTGGGCTCGTGAAGGGAGATCAAAGTACCTTGCGTGATGTTATTCGGTTGGCGGTCCGGAACGGAGACAGCGAGGATTCGGCGCGGAGACAATTCGTCGCCGAATTCCGTATTTGTATCCGCAATAGTGGAGGATTCATACGTCCCATATATACATATACATCTATATTTAAATCTTCGATCATCGACCGTTACAGAGTCAGATCAAGCAAAGAACACCTCTATGATCTAAGGACTTAAAGGAAAACCTGTTTTCGAATGGTGCTCAATTATTGAGTCTAGACACCCTGAGGCTGCCTGGCAGTTCAAGGAAGACCAAGGAAGCGTGGCTGAGAGTACCTTAACGACCTAAGGTCTCGAGGAAAGGCCAAGGCACGTTACAGCGGCAGGAGATCCAGTCAGGGTAGAATGCCTCACCAACCAGGAAATAGCCGCCGTCGATTTGAACAATCGGTAGTTTTTCGCGGTTTGACTGGTGAGGTGGGGGGCGGGGGGTAAAACCTAATGACATAATTCTACATCAGAGCCCAGGTGTCTCTGAACAATATAGATACTGAACGCTACCTAAACAATTGGCGGTAAAGGGTTTCTCCGGATCCATACAATAGACGCTGGAGATACTTCGCGTTATTTCCTCCGAAACGAAAAGAAAGAAGTCGCACAGTTGAGGGTTACCAGACATGGATCACGAAATTATTTTCGACATCGATTTCTTCCAAAGGTGAGATTTCGAAGTACAGCTCGGCGCGGGACAATGGTGTGTCCCAGGCGAAGAGTGAAGGAGTTTTGTGGAGATGGATCCCAGATGAACAGCAAGAGCGTGTAAGTTGATGTTCAACCTGATGTTCAAGAGACAACCGATTTAGCACACATACAGGCGTATATTGCCTAAAATATTGGAATTTGCTCAGAAGGAGGTTGACAAAATGTGCAACAAAGTCATCATTGAACCAAGCCCCAGCGAATGGTGTAGCGCGCCCGTGATTATCCGTAAGGAGAACGGCTACTGTTTCTGCATCGACTTTCAAGACATAAATAAGTTAACTCATAAGGGTAACTATCCATTGCCCAACATGGACTCTATCCAGGACAAACTTACAAGAGCAAAATTTATGTCGTGTAATATATTTATAGGTATTTCTCGTAAATTATAGCCGGCAGTACACCGACTTCGTGATGTGAGGCTCTCGGAAGATTGTGTCAACTTGAGCGTTTATCGACCGACCTGTCGAATCCACTAGCTAGATCTTATTAGACGATTGGGGCCCTTTTCGGTCCAGAGGTCGAACCGCACGTTTTCGATTACTTAGATGATTCAATCATCGTAACTAAGTCCTTTAAGACATACCTGAAGTAGTTGGAATATGTGCTTCGAATGATCATTGGCGCCGATCTAGAAATCAAAAAAGATAAATGCGAGTTTTGTTGCTTCTGCGTTGTTTTTCTCAGATTTCGTTTAGACGCAAAAGCTGAAGGACTCAGGGCAGCCCCGGAGAGTGTGACCTCTGTCCTGCAATACTCCACACCCCGATATGAAGGAATTGCCAACCTTCTTGGGGATGGTGGGGTGGTACTACCGGTTCATCCTTATAGTTCCCTTGGCGAAGCTTCTACAGAGGACCAGTCCAGAGCTTTTAAGACTCTGAAGATGGAGGCACCAGTGCTGGCACGCTCCGATTTCTCGAAATCCTTCACGGTTGAAAGCGACGCCAGCAATTTTGCCATCAGCGTTGTATTGACCCTGGAAGTCGAGGACGGGCAAGGGCACCAGATAGTATATTTTAGCTATTTTAGCCAAGAGCTTACCTCGGACGAGAAGAACTACGCTACTACGGAGAAAGAGTGCCTGGCCCTTCCGTGGGCCATCAAAAAGCTGCGACTATACCTAGAGGCCTATGAATTTGTTACATGGGCGGGTCATAGTGCCCTAAAATAGCTTAAAACCTCAAAAACCCCAATGGGCGTCTAGCGAAATGGGTCCTAAAGATGCAACAATGGGACATTAAGATAGTACACCAAAGGTTCTCTAAATAAGGTCCCAGACGCGCTTTCTAGGGGGTACAATACAAATGAACTTGAGATCACTACGGAAAAGGAATGCCTCGCCCTTTTGTTAGCAATAGTAACAGTTGTGGCTGTATCTGGAAGCCAATGAATTCGTAAATCGTACGGTTCATAGAGCACTCAAATCGCTTAAAAACTTCAGACCTCACCTGGCGTCTGGCAAGATGGGTTCTAGAAATGCAATAATGGGACATTGAAATTGAGTACACCAACGTTTCCTTAAATAATGTCCTGAATGCACTCGCGGATGGTTGAATTACAGGCGAGCCTGAGGTCACCGCCTTCGATACGATATCGGATCCCTAGTATCTTGATCGTCTGAGAGATGTCCAGCAAACCCCGTGCAAGTTCCCAAAGTGGAAAATTGACTACTGTATGCATGACGATGAATTCTTGAATCCGATATCTTTTCAAGATATCAAGATAGATATCGTGCCCGCCGAGCATAGGATAAGGGTCATGGTGAACACGCATAGGCATACGTCGACTGGTCACTTGTAGATAGAAAAGATAATTGATTGGTCCGGATTCTACCATGAAGTGAAGAAATTTATGAGAGCTTGCGAGGAGTGCCAAATGTACTCGTCGCAGCGGGGGCTGCTTCCGACTGCCACTCCGATGCGGCCACGGTAGTAGTTAGTGCTCAGTAGTTAGTAGTTAGTAGGAAGTAGCTTCACAGGAGCGGGTCCATCTCTGGGTCTTTCACATCTTTGCGAGCGAGCCGCAAAAGCTTCCGGCATTGCAGCTACACTCCGGGATGCCCGTCCGCGCGCCCCGGGGCTGGACACTTTCGCTCCCTTCGGAAGTGCGCGGGCGCTCCTAGGCTGTGTTTCCCTGGTCCTCGGCGGCCCTATCGCGCAGGTCATCACCCCACAGGCGCTAATCAACACGCCCAATGTAGGCAATACTGGAGTAGCCTGCAGGCTGAGCCTGACAATTGCATCGTCATCCACATTACTAGACTCATCACTGCAGGTGATATCTGAAGCACTCAAGGCGCGGTTTGACATCTCGGTGTCCATGAGCGACATGATCGACTTATCTTGTAATAGGTTCGATCTCATCGACCGAGCAGTGGCAGATCTTTACTTCATTCTCGCAAAGAGACTCGGTACGGAGCAAGTTATTTCTTCATCTTCTTCCGTACCAGCAACGGAGAAATTGTTGGAGGCTTGCGCCGATCGGGTCTCTGCGCTAGAAAACATCATTCAAGCGTAGTCAGTCGAGCTGGTGGCTCTGCGCGAGAATCGCTCATTGCTCGTGAATGGAATCGAATCGTTAAAGAACGTTGCGAACAATATTAATGATAAAGTCAATCACCTGGCCACCGAGTTGTCTAATAACAAAAACGAATGTGTAAACATTATAAATACTAATTTTAAGTAACTAGAAAATAAGTTAGATTGTAAGTTAACGCGGGCGTGTGATAATGATAAAGAGGAAACTGAATCGTTGGAGCTGCGGGTGATTGCCGGGAGCTCGGGAGCTGATGAGACTGAATATGACAATAGTAACAATAATAACAATAGTTCGAACAATATGAAAATTAATAATCACAATAGTACAACATTTATAAACTACAGCAGCAATAGTAGGAATATATCAAACCACAACAATAACAATAACATAAATAGCAAATCATTTTGCAATATTCAACCATCAAATGGTAACGAAAATGCGAATAGAAATAAAAATATAAATAAAAATAAAAATAATAACAGTTACTCAGATAACGTCAGTGATTCAGGGCTCGAAGCTCCCATAAATTCTTATGGTGATATTCAGGATGTTGAGAGGGTGGTCTCGGCGAGGGATCGTGGTGTCGAGCTCGTCATTATAGGGGTAGTCGACTGTGCAGGCATAGGAGTCCTGCCTTCTGATGTTCTGAAGAGATGGCGCTCGACATCATCTCTTCTGTGTTCCCCTCCTTTGTACCTGAAGACCTGGTTTCGGCGGTGCACCTCGGGGAGCGATCGAGGAGGTCACGTGGAGGAGTTGGTGAAAAACTCCGACCGTCAATACCATCAATACCAAGGCAGGCTTTCACTGCTTTCTCTACACAAAAGGTTGCTTTCGTCCGTGCCGTAACGGTGACGTCCGATGCCAGGCAAGGTACTATATTTATAAATTTGTGGTTGAGTCGAGATCAGTATAGTGCATTCATGCAGTGCAAGAACACTGCACGTAACCTTGGCTTTAAGTACGTCTGGAATTGGCGCGGTAAATTTTTTATTAGATGGAAAGAGGGTAGTAGGGCTCATGCTGTAGCCTCTGAGACTGAGATTATAAATATATATATGAGCATGTACTCGTCGGGAGTTCTGCCGGGAGGAGGGGGGGTTGCGGACAGGAGTGTTTTAACCCGTGGCCCTGCAGTTTAGTCACCGTGTGACCATGATAGTGAGCATGATCGAAAGGGGAAAAGGGCCGATCAGATTTGACTAAGTCGGGCAGATGCTCCATCGTCAGTCTCTGGGTGTGGGCAGAGAGATAAGGTTGCAGGCTGTAAAAAAGGCAGCAAATTTTTGAAGGCGGGGTTCATGAATGTGAATTCTCTGAGAGGTACTATGAGTACTCACATTAAGGGACTTCGCCTTTATTTGCATGATCGTCCCACTTACCAACTGTTCGGTGTAGCGGAAACCTGTCTGGACTCTTACATCGCGGATTCGGTCATAGGGATTGGTGGATTTTTTGTAGTGCGACAGGATCACAACATTAATGGTGGGAGAGTTGCGCTTTATGTAAACAAGCAATTCAAAGTGAGTGTACTCTCATCCTCGGACACGGAGGGGGTTGAAAGGCCTGGGGTACTGGAATACTTGATCTGCTCCGTTCAGTATCCTACCTCGGAGCCTGCATTAGTTTGCGTCGTGTATAGGCCTCCCCATATCTCTTTTACGAGGAATTCAAAATTTTTGGACGAATTGCGACGATTATCTCCGGACTACAGTCACAAAATCATTCTCGGTGATCTGAACGCCGATCTCTGCACTGACTGTGATGATGCTGTATTTATTCGAAGACTTGCAGTCGAGCTGTCTTTGCAGATCGTCCAGCATGGTCCTACGTATATTGCACCCACATTCCGTACCTGGATAGACGTTATACTAGTTGAAGACAATAACAGGGTAATTTCGTCCGCCAATGAGCCCGCTTCTTTCCACAGCAAGCACGACATTATTGAAGCAATGATAGAAATATCTGTCCCTGAGCCTACCTATTGCTCCTTTGAATACAGAAACTATAAGAGTATTCATAGTAATGGGCTGGTACAAGTGTTGTCGAGTTGTGACTGGGGACCGTTGTTGGCGGATGACCTCGAAGTTAAGACTGCAGTCGCGAGGCTTAACTCCAATCTAATGTTGGCTATCAACGAACTTGCACCGATAAAGATAATTAATCTGAATAAAAAACGCCTAACTTGGATTAGGCTCGAGCTTCGTAACCTGCAGTGCAAAAGTAGGTCACTTTACAGATAATATAGAAGGACGGGACAGCAACAATTCCTTGAGGAATTCCTCGATCTTCGCAAATGCGTTCAGGAGAAGGTGGATCAGGCGAGAACTGAATACGTTCATAATCGTCTGTTCGAGTCTCAAAACTCCAGCTCAGTCCGGCGTGAGTGGCGGAACTTAGGGTTGCTGCCGCGAGCGAGCGGGTCATTGCACGGGCTCACGCCGGATGAGCTTAACACTCACTTTGCGAAAGTTTCCGCATAGTGTAGTTGTTAAGGCTTTTCCGATTATTGATCCTTTTCTAGTGCGTCTATACAATCACCCGCTGGATAGCTACAGTTTCCAAGAGGTTTGGAAGAAGGCTCATGTAGTGCCATTGGCCAAATCTAGAACACCTTCTGGACCAGATGATTTTCGGCCAATTTCTCTTCTTTGCTTTCTTTCAAAAGTTCTTGAAATAATTGTATATGATCAGCTTATGGAGCACTTGATATCACACAACATTCTTTACCTACTCCAAGCTGGATATAGATGTAACAGTTCTACTGAGACTGCCTTACTAAGACTGACAGAAGACGTAAGAACTGCTATTGGCAAAAAACAGGTAACGCTACTGTTACTATTTGACTTTAGCAAGGCGTTCGACACTATTTGTCCTGCTTGACTGTTAGAATTTATGAAACGAATGGACTTCTCGCGGAGGATGCTGACGTGGATTTGGGCTTATTTGTCCGAAAGAAAACAGCTTGTTACAGCTGACAGCACAAATACATGTTCCTGGCTCTCTACCACGCTTGGTGTTCCTCAAGGTTCCGTTTTGGGACCTTTACTTTTCTGTCTTTACATTAACGACTTAGGTCTTGCTCTTATCTGCATCCTTGAGGCTCAATGTGGGAAAGACATCTGCAATTCTTTTTGGATCAAGCAGGTTTCTTTCTGACATCGAGTCTACAGGGTTCAATTCTATTGAACTCGAAAAGCGGGTGGTCTTGTGTCTGTGTCTGGAACGGTAAAGAGTCTTCGTGTTGTACTAGACGCGAGTCTTACCTGGAGGCCATATATCGAGTTAGTTAGTAAAAGAATCAACCAGGTGTTATATAGCTTACGCTTTTTCCATCAATACTCCGCGGAGGCTCTTCGGGCGAAACTGGCACGTTCTCTAGTCTTTCCTCATTTTAATTATTGTTCCATTGTTTACTTAGATGCGTCCCAGGATCTAAGGGCAAAGCTACAACGCTCAAAGAATTCTTGTGTACTGTATGTCACGGACGCTAAGTGGAATGATCATATAACCCCCTTTAAGAGATTTCCGTTCCTCGAATAAGCAGCGAGACGGGAATAAAATCTTTTTCTGTTCAAGGCGTTCATCTGTGGAACGGACTACCATCCTATATTACAAATGCGCCCTCTCTTTCTAGCTTCAGGGGGCTAGTGATGGAGCATTTGAGGGGTCGGAATGACTATACTAGTCAGACGTCCTCATGGTTGTATTCTAATTTGTGTCCTAAATGATTATGTTCTCTGTTATGCATGTATTATAAGTATATGTGTGTATGATTGAATTTCATATTCATTCACTGTAAATACTTACATTTACTCATTGTGTGTATGTGTGTATAATTGTGATTTGACTGATAGATAATAAGAAAAATTTGATTTATTGATTTATATATATTTATTTATTTATTGTTGTTTCTGCGCTTCATCTGTGATGTTGACGACACTGTGATAATTTGTGATAATTTTTTATATAACTGACTAATGATGCTGTGCAATAATTTTGTAAAAGTTTATAAATACTACAAATACCTGGCCGGGATAACCTGCTGGTCCTTTCTTGTATTGTGTACAGTGAATAAATGTATTCGAGATGCCTTAGTCGTTCGACGGGTATTATAACTATTATAATTAACTGACGGGCGTTAGAACGCTGATGTTATACTCGAAATTCAAACTCACATGGGTGTTACACATACACCCCTTGCCCACCGACACCACAATTACAGACTTTCAAATAAACAAGAGCATGCACACATCTCAAAGTTAACATATATTATATTTATGGATAGAACACGGAAAATCTCCATTATAAGCATTATCCAGATTCTTCATAAGAAGATTCAACCTCTGAAAAGTAACTTACTATATTTGAATAACGATAAATGAGTATCGAAATTGATGCATACAATGGAATCCTTGAAAGAGGCGAAAACTCTGGTGAAAATAAACTAGTGAAACTGTAGTGGTGAAAATATTAAAAAATACACATAATAATTTTGAATGATCAAATAAAGAGAAATTGATTCAGATAGCTAAGACTTTAAAGATATCACAAAAACATATTGGACTTGTGTGCATTGATATTTGACATAAAAAAGCCATGTTTGCACTAAAAGTGATAACATCATAACTCGATTGCGGAGTAAATATAAATTTACTGATTGGTCTGAACGTTAGTCATCTAAGGTGCTCTCTTGGCCTTTAAAAAACCATTAAAAAGACGAGCATGAAACGCAGAAATCTTTCAAAAGAAGAGAAAAGTAAATTTGTTTATAACCTCTCTAGTAAAAATATAAAACATAAAAAAATAAAAAAAATAATTAAACATAAAAGATATATAGTTATTGTGTTTTAGTTACAATAATTTCTGCTTCGAATTCTATTTTTCAATTTTTATTCATCTTGATTCGTGAATTGTGACAGAAATACGTTTTGTTCAGGATTTCTAATAAAACTGAGCACCATGTAAAAAAAATATTTTATTCGTTTGATTATCAGTAAGTAATTATAGCGCATGTTATATAATAGTAAAAATACTGACCAGCATAATTATTTTTTTTTGTAAAACTAGAACGTCAATGAGTTAACTTAGTATTGATCTGTAGAGACATATTTTTTACTTTTCCTACTAAATTAAGGTTATATTGCAAATGATAAATATTACGTACATTACCGTTGATATCAATATATTTTAAGTAAAACTAAAATCACCCGTTATTTTCATAGTACATTAAGTTGCAGCAGTTTTACCTATTAAGTTTTTAATTTTCTAAAAGTATAAAATATCTAATATAAAATATCTAATATAAAAACCTTAAGCGTATCCGACTGTTCATTGTTATCAATAGGTCTGCGTATTGGATCATAAAACAAACAGCTAAACATTTTATATAATGTAAATATTTGTTGAAATTAGCGATTGGCCACTTATTGTAATGATTTTAAAAATGTTCAAACAATGTTTTGCTTATGTAGCATAAATGATAAATTTTATTCACAATATACAGTAATAATTTATATTAAAAGCTTAGTACGTAATGCTTTGTTACGACGTTTTACTTGGTTGGTTACTAAAATAAGATGGTGTCATACAATACATCTTTGAAACTAAAAATACGAGCATAGAGGATAAAATAGCATCTACCATAGACACTTATGCACGTTTAAATATAGTTATTGGTCAAAATCAATGAACAAATAACTTTATAATAAAAAAAATGTTACCGTTGCTAAAAAAGACCGATCATTATTAAGATGCAAAGTAAATTGTAGAAATGTACCGATAAAATTTATATTTATTTAAATGTAAGTACAATGTACTGTTACGCATTTGACGCGTTAGTATTAGAGTGGTGCTTTACAGATTCCTACTTTAATTGAATGGATTAATACTATCAATGACAATTAATTTGGTTATACTGACGTTTAAAATAAGTATTATGATGAAAGTGATAAATATTAATATCTATTAAAAAAAGATAGATATGTCCGTTTTTAATTTAATTTTTCAGCTAGTATGGTAGCTGAAAATTCCGTAGTTTATTACCTGTACAATGTGTACTCTAATTTATTTTTAACTATTTTCTATATACAGTAGTTTCATAATTAAGTTTAAGTTCTAATACAATATTTTTTCAATCAGTTAAAGCATTTTGTTTAATTCACTGCAAGAGTTCATGATATTCAAATCGTAATGATGCTTCCAATTTTCAAATTTAATGATTGTACTCAAACATAAGACTTATCAAATTTATCACTAACTGCAGCAAATTAAAATGAATTATAATGCATTAGGTAAAGTAGACATACTTAATTAGTTTGCAAGGTGAACGAATTGGATACTGCGACGAGTTAAAAGGATAATCTTGTGCATCTTTAGCTTTATGGCTTTAGCGACTTTTAATAAAAATATAGATATACTTCAAAATTAGCTAAAATATAATTCCAATATCCAGAACTCGATTAAAACAAAAAAATGGAGGTCATTGACCAAACATTGATAACAAAACTTAAACTCATCATAGTGAGTTGTAGCCTTTGCGCAAGTCCGGCAGATACGGCAATGTTGCATTATTCAGAATCCTGGCAATTTCAGACAAATTCTTTTAAATTAAAAGATATCTTAATGTAGGACTTGAATAATTACTCCTTTTATGAAATTAATATTATTTTTCTACTTAAATTATAAATTATTTACATGAAAAATATTAAAAAATATTATTAAATATAAGAATATTAAAATATTGAACAATTAATAAAACGTAATTTTTTTGTATTTGCCACTTTTGGTTTACCACACAAACTCAGTTCAATAAAATGATCACGATAATCGAAAATTTTTAAATCGTAAAATCTATCTTCAATTTTATAGATTTTGAAAATATTTCTTTGGATAATCGTATAAAATCGATATTTACGAGTAACTTAATATAGTAATATACTAAATATAGTAATACTAAACTTATTTATACATAGCTTATGTTCAAGTTTTTACAGCCTTAAAACATTATTTAAAGCAGTATGGGTCACTTTCATATTACCTTTATCTAAATATATAGTTCCAAGTTCACATAGACTTTACAGATATTTTACATATATGAATACATACAGATTATCACAGAATCTTTTAACGAAAACTTAAAATTTGAAAGCAGTATACCCTACTTGTACACTTGGTTTCCGTATAGCTTTCCAATTGTTTCACGTATCTTACGTAATCTTTTATTAGTATTACGTACGCAACTTTGCTTACGCCATTTTTCGATAGATAGATGCAGCGTTAAGTGCCGATTGAAATAAGCAGGTCACAATATTTATACAGTAAGCTCAAGACTCGTGCTAAACGTAAGAAGAATTAGCAGCACCATTGGGTGTCACTCGACAAGCAATTTTGAAATGCCTCAAAGCAACGGGCATGATTTAGAAGCAAAAAAATTAGGTTGCGTACAAATTGAAGCCGAGCGATATTAAACGGCGTTTTTATTCTTATCAACAGCTGCTTCAAAGACAGAATCCGAAGGGATTTTATATCGCATTGTAAATTATGGGGATTGCCCATACATGCCTCCACATCGACGCCCAGATCAAATATTCACGTTGGCAAGGTTTTTGGAAGGCATTTTGGAAAGAAAATCAGCGGAAGCAAAGTTGCGTACCTTATATTAAAAAAATCAGAGTAATCTAGTTAAGAGTAAAGCTAGAGTATGTAGAATTCCAGTTGCTTGCACTCTAAATATTGTTTTGGTGGTACATCTACAACCAGAGATGAATAGAGAAATAGCCGATGCTATACGCCCAAGCCGCGCCAAATTCGATGCACCGTACCAATACGCACCCTCGCGGAGAAAATTGTAATCTGTCGCACTTGAGGGGAAATGAGGGGAAATAAGGAAGAGGGAAGAAATAAGCGCGAGCCACGAGTCGTGTCCATGTGACCGGCCGCAGGTATATGTTGGTGCGCCCGATTGCGGCCGAAGCTGGCTCGGCTCTGATCGGCGGGGGAAGGAGCGCGAATGACGAGCCACGTCCATGTACCCGGCACTCTTTATGTGTGCGACTGTGCATGACTGGATCGTTTGCATGTGTCCATGACTCGCGGCCGCATCGCAGGAGCCAGCGCGAGCAACGAGTCAAGTCAAGCTCAGTCGGACCCACGTGGCCAGCACTGTTTCTGCGTGCATATGTGCATGACTCGGTAGCTAGCTTGTGCCAATTCGTCGGATTTTCGGCGCGTCTGCTTGCGGCCGCTTTTCTGTTTTTCGGCCTCACCTCGGACCCGAGGCCCGAGCTCGGACCTTAAGCGTGAAAATGATATCAAACGTTTTGCAATGCACGCAAGATTTATGCCTCGATTTATGCACATTTTTAAACAAAAGTAAAGATAATTTAAAATCTATAATATTAATATAATTTTGACGATTACATACAATAAATCAACTTTATTTGCATAAAAGTTACAAATCATATATATGCACACATAAGAGCATAAGATAGAAGCTTGTGTATATAATTTAATTAATAATTTTTTAGCGTATTTTTTTAAAAACCATGTTATATATAATTGTCCCTAAAAACGGGATACGATTATAAACTTTTGTGTAAAAGACTTCTTCATTCGACAAATAACAAATTACTCGATAGTCGTTTAGAATTTTTATGATTTTATCTGATTAATTGCAAAAAGCATTAAAAATAGTATCGAAACGCGATTCTTCAGATAGAAAAAAATGTAGCTATGAACTTTCGTGATCTTAACTGTATGCATCAATGTCAATTGAGTAGAGCCGAGAATCAAGTCTTGTATATCACTATTCTACACCAATTGATATTTGATGTTAAAACGCACAAATATTAGTTTTCTTTTATTATAATAAATTCTTTTGATTAAAAATAACGCAAGCAATATTGTTCTTTCATAATACAATATATTGTTTGCAACCAGAATAACTTACTTCAATATACAAGATTATAAATACAGTGTACGATGTAAAAAATTATTTAATATAAATTAATTTATTTTGGTGCAAATAATATCATATTATACTGTGATGAAATTAATTCCTACTTAATAATCTTTGTATACATAGCACAATTTGTGTACAACATTATATTTCAAGATAACCAATCATTGAATGAAATGCATTGATTACTAGCATTTTAATCAAGGAGCGTTCATTTTTTATAATTAATATAATTTAAATTTTTATTATTATATAAAATGCTCTTCATAATATTTTTATACTAAAATTACATTACGTGCAGTGTAGCTGTTTAATTAAATAAGAATTTTGTAAGTATATATAATATTATTTGATTATAAGTATCGCATTTGTTATTCATATAAGCTATTTTTTATACAGTATATTTTGTCGATATTTATATTTATAAACTATACTTTCGCGTCTATAAGAAATAGTCTATATATATAATAGATTTAATAGATTTCTATAATATAATAGATTTCTACCAATCATTAATTATGCGTGGTCGCTCTAAGGCCTGCACCAAACTGCAAGAGATCGTGATGTCGTGCTTGCGGAAGGTCGGGAGTATCTAATGAATCCCTCCCGCCACTTTTAGGAGTTTGTTCAAAAAATAAGAAATTAAAAATGTTTCAGATGGGGGGAGATCTTGGTTGCCTTCCCGTGGTGCCCCCTGAAAACGAACGTATCCATTAGTAATAAAATATTGAATAAAAAAATCATAATACAATTTACAGTATAAATCTGTGTATTCAGTATGACTACTTCTTATTAATTTTGTATAATGAATACGTTCGGCTAAACAACCAATATGATAATAATTATTATTTATAATTTTTCAGTTTTTATTATTTAGTGATTCAAAAGAAAAATAAATAATACTAATAACAATAACAACTAATACTAATAAAAAGCTAAAATATTATATTACTATATTTAAAATTATCTAATGTGTTTTTCAATTTTTAGAAGATATTTTATGTTCTGAAGATTGGTACATTATCACCAGTTAGTATCACAACTAACTAATAAAATTATTTGATTTAACGCATTGGGCGTAGACCCTTGTAGAATATGATTCTGATAGAACGATGCGTCGCAGCAATTAAATGAAAAACACTCGGAAAAACACATTTAACGATAATCACCTGAATTTTCAATCCAGATTTTTTGCCCCTCTGTAGCTGGAAAACGAAACAAATGGAATTATTCTGGGATCCATTGTTACAGTGTGTAGCAGCTACTTATTAACATGTTATATATATATAGATTGATACTGAGCAATTAGTTGCAAGATAAAAAGAGTTATATAAAAATACAATCATATATGAATTAATTATGAATTAATAATTAATTAATGCACATAGGTATAAACGAAAATTACGAAGAAAATTGTTTAAATATAATTGGAATTTTACATACCTGATATTTCTTATTTTGAACATGAAAATATATAAATATCAAATTTATTACCTTATTGTTTGAAGCAGATAAGTAAAATATATAAATATAGTAATATGTTGTATAGTACACGCATAAAATTGTATTATAAATAATCTTTCATATTAAAGTTTAGAGAAGAGTATACGATAAAAATAAATCGCAATTACAATATAAGTAATAGTGCAGGGTTTAGTACTACATACCTATAAAAGCTGATTATCTGATACAGTAAAAAATATTTATAGATTTTTATGAATGGATAATAATAAAATTATTTAATTTAACGCATTGGGCGTAGACCTTTGTAGAATATGATTCTAAGCAATCGGAAGCTTCGGATTGCGTAAAAGTGGCGGGAGGGATTCATCAGGTACTCCCGACCTTCCGCAAGCACGACATCACGATCTCTTGCAGCTTGGTGCAGGCCTTAGAGCGACCACGCATAATTAATGATTGGTAGAAATCTGACTATTTCTTATAGACGCGAAAGTATAGTTTATAGATATAAATAATCGACAAAATATATTGTATAAAAAATAGCTTATATGAATAACAAATGCTATACTTATAATCAAATAATATTATATATACTTACAAAATTCTTATTTAATTAAACAGCTACACTGCACGTAATGTAATTTTAGTATAAAAATATTATGAAGAGCATTTTATATAATAATAAATATTTAAATTATATTAATTATAAAAAGTGAACGCTCCTTGATTAAAATGCTATTAATCAATGCATTTCATTTAATGATTGGTTATCTTGAAATATAATGTTGTACACAAATTGTGCTATGTATACAAAGATTATTAAGTAGGAATTAATTTCATCACAGTATAATATGATATTATTTGCACCAAAATAAATTAATTTATATTAAATAATTTTTTACATCGTACACTGTATTTATAATCTTGTATATTGAAGTAAGTTATTCTGGTTGCAAACAATATATTGTATTATGAAAGAACAATATTGCTTGCGTTATTTTTAATCAAAAGAATTTATTATAATAAAAGAAAACTAATATTTGTGCGTTTTAACATCAAATATCAATTGGTGTAGAATAGTGATATACAAGACTTGATTCTCGGCTCTACTAAATTGACATTGATGCATACAGTTAAGATCACGAAAGTACATAGCTAAATTTTTTTCTATCTGAAGAATAAGCTAGCGCAAGTTCAGAGCACAACTGAAGACACAACGACTATAGCAGCGTTCAACGTACTCACTCCAAGCGTATAGCGTTCACGCACTCAATGTGATGTTATCGGGGAATCAAGAACAGATACATAATTCAATCTTAATTCGGTTTTTCGGTAATCTAATCAATCCAAACTATTGTTTTGATTACAAGCCTTTTTTGGACTACTCTATCCAACTTTGTCCTCTCATCCTGTTACAACACCGAAATCTCTGCGCATTCAGATATCGATATCAGATTTTCCTCAGAAATATCCTTAATACATTTATGCTATAGATTATACCGAATTCTCCAAAGATTTTCCATAGGTTTAAATTTAATAGACCATTTCAAACAGAAATCCATTCTTAATAACAAATTATCAACTTTGAATTTAACTGCAAGAAACTTCGATGCTTTATTGATCCCATTGACCTATAAATTCGGCAAATCTATTGTAGACCGTTGAATCTACCACAGAAATGATGGGTCCAAGGTCAAATAACGCTTTATACTCGATACGAGCTAAATTCACTCGCATATACTTTCTGTTCTCCTACACATTCTTCAAAATCTATTTAACTTATCTCTGAGAGTGGATATCGACGATAGTTTCACCTCCTCCCAGGTCATTTCATGGCAATTTATTGACATGTAATTTGTTGGCCATGGATTGACCAAAAAATAAACTTTTATGATTAATAGCATAACCTTGAGAATTTTAAAGGAAAATTTGTATTAAGCACATGCTCATTAAAAATCTACTTTAAAACTGGACTTAAACTTCAAAGCTAACTAGTATTTTGTAACGAATTATTCATCACTTCATAATTTGCCATATTATTCAAATCCATATATCGACCTAAATCACCATCAACTTTTCAGTATTTCACCTAAGCACCTACAGTTGTGACAGAACAACGTGTGAAGGGTCGGGGACACACCACTCGATTGTGCCCCTTCCGCCAACATCGATGGCACGAGTGCGGCGGTGGATGCACGTAGGGATCTACGGGTACATCCAACCTCCCGGAGAAGATGCAGCAGCGCCGTAGCTCATCGGAATCTCTCCCTACTACAGAGGAATCACAAGCTATTTTCGGCGCTACTATACCTTCCACCCGATACATGGAACAATAATCACCTCACGTGCCTGTTCTCCTAAAGTCGGAGATCGCTGGTAAGCCAACTTCACATACGGAGTGATCTCGACCAACGGCACCTTCAGGCTCAATTGCCCCTCAGCATCACCCACAACCTTTCTTCCACTCGCGGTCGTGGTCGTAATCCTACCTTCCATCTCTCGTTCACTAACGTCCGACTGGAAAAGTATTATCCATCTCAAGCTAACGCGATGGATTCCACTTCAAACGACACCTTGCCTGCAAACATTATCGAATAAGCCGCCGGGAACATATCGCGGCTGGCCTCTTCTCGCTTAGTCAGAGCCTCCATGCCCATGTGCTCGATGGTGGGCATGCCGACTCAAGCGCCCCTACGTCGACGATGGTTGCCTGTCCATTAACAACTAGCGACTGACTCAAAACAATCGCCTCTACAGACGTCTACGGTGGCTTCAGGTTATAGCCCGTAGATAGAAAGGGAACCATTACCTTCTCCGCCATCTCATTGTCGGTCTAGACGCTGTCCCGGTGAGCTTTTAGCTCGAGTCCGCCCAACCGCTCAAGGCACTCTTTATTCTTCATCAGTGGCACCCCCGGAGCTGTCTCGATGGTGGTGATTCGTGTTTTTTCTTCGCGGTCTGCCACCTGCAAAATAAACAAATGTCTTAACATCCGCTTAATAACTATACACTTAAGCGTTCCGCTCCAGGGCTTTATCGCTATGATTCCTCACAAGATTCCAAAAAACATCCAATTAAACCACGTTAGTGCAATATGATCTTTCGTTGCAACAAACTCATAGGCTTTCAAGTATAAATTCAGTTTCTATCGCCCACAGTAAGGCGAGGTACTTCTTTTCTAACGCAGTATAATTCTATTCAGCTAAATTAAGAACACGACTGATATAAAAGTTGCTTAAACAAACAGCGTAACTCCTAGTTTCGCTTTGGACCATAAATGGCTTAGAAAAAGTTATTTGGGCAAACGCAGGGTTCTTTACAAACGCGTCCTTCAAAGCACTCAATGCAACTTGTTGGACTTCTTGCCACGCCCAAGCTTGATCTTTCTTTAGCATCTTCATGAGGGATAATTTAAGCTCGAACTCTCTCTCAATAAAACGTGCGTACTAGTCTATCAATTCCTAAAAAGTACGCAGCTCTTTTACATTCTTGGGGGTCAGATAATTCGGGACTGACTCGATCATTTCAGGGTCAGGCCTTAATCCGTCGGTATCCAGAAAGTAGCCCAGAAAACGCACACTAGAAAAACAAAACTCATACTTCTCACGATTCACTTCAAGTCCGGCTTCCACTATCGTACGCAACACAAACTCCAACCATTTTAGGTACTCTTCGAACGTTTGTGTAACTACTATTAGATCGTCCAAATATACAAAAACTTACGGTTTTACTTCGGGTCCAAACAAGGCCCCGATTCACCTACAAAACATGATTGGCGTATTTTTTAATCTAAAGGGTAATCGAACGAATTGTCATTAACTGAAACGTGGCACAGTAAAAGCAGTACTTCAGTCAACAACACCTGGTAGTAAGTTTTCTTGAAGTCGACTTTAAATATATATCGAGCTTCGCGTATTCGATTCCAAAATCGGATCGGTATTTAGTAAAGAGAAATTATCTTATCTAGTCGTCTTAATGACATTTCTAAAGTCTATATAGAATTGATAACTTCCTTCTCATCTTAAATCATGGGAGTACTACACGTCTCACTAGCAGTAGCCTAAATAATTCCTTTCTCGAACATCTCCTTAAATCCCTCCTAAGCAAACTCGAGAACCTTAGGAGACATATACCTAGGCGCGTGTCTCATCGGCAGAGTACCCTGGACATCTTTGTCCATTGAGAATTCTGGAAGTATCGTTTCCACCAAAGCCTTATCTAGTTCTCGCTTCTGGTCTCGCATTTCAATGATACCATAGCATTCTATAAAAATTCTCGGGTCTGTACTCACTTCATCTACTTCCTAAAAAGAACGTCATCTTCCATCAAATCTAAGATCGATTTCAAATAGGACATCAAGCACTCGAAAAATTTTCTGAGTTCTTCGTGTCACTCTACGAATAGCTGATCAAGCCCGGTTCTGTTAATTCTTAATTGCTGCTTCAGTCAAGGGAATCATAGAACCCGAATCAAACTACGCACAGACATCTTTGCCATTCAGTCGAACTGTCACGTACACTCGGTTATCGGTTATAACTAGTCGACTGATTCGGCACTGATTCCCAGTGAACCCGCGAATTCTTTTCCCACAACACTTGTTGGAGCATCCCTTCTTATGGTAACGTATCACTTCAGTGCTGTCTCTTCGACCTACACTGTATCACGATGACTCCTCAACTTCTTCGGACACGGTACTGAGATCAACGCTGACTCCTCTTCCGATGAGCTAGTCTGCAAAGAGTCAACCACATCCGAACTCTACACCACCTTACTCTTGACGTTATTTAGGGAATTTCTCGTTTTATTCGATGTAAAAGCCGAAATATTGAGTAAAAAGCTTTGGCTCACATCCTGATAAGCCACCCCCTCCCCTATCGCCAGAAAGGGAACCACTCGCAAAGTCGTTCTTCTCTGCGTCTGCAGAATACTTTCCTGCTGAGAAGCAAAAATCTCTGACATGACTTGCCGAACTATAATCTGAACATTGTTCCAACATTTGGAGAGTCAACCTATCCATCTCAATCGACTCCGGCTTGGTAGTTCCCCGGACATGTACTCCTTGCTTAGAAACAGTTACTAGCTGCTTTTTGGGATCAAATCCATTCTCACAAACATGAACTACCCAAAAATTTTCAGTATATTCTCCGGTCGTGGTGGTCGGGATAACTGCCGCACCGACATCCTACGCTCGGCTATCCTCACGATCAGCATCTTGCTTGCGAGGTAAAGTAGATGGCAACCACAACTCATAGCAAATCAAATGAGGATCCAATGGTTCGGCATCGCAGTTGTCGTCATAACCCTTTATTCAGCGAATGTTAAGACTTATACGGACAACCATAAGCAAGAAATGCCATAACCGTTCTCACAACTTCTTATGGAATGCTTCTTCTTGGAAGCAAAGTTTGCTTCAGTACAACTCCATCACAACATAAAATATTGGCATGCCTCGGACATACCTTCGCAGGCTCCTGACCATCACGGAAGCTTGGAACAAGATACTCACGTGCTCACAATAGTATTCGCAAACGCTATAAATGGTAGCAACGCACACGCGAGTGCACTACATCATAGCCTCCTTATCACCGTCAATACTCAATGACTCGACGACGGTAACGAACGACCATTGGCGTTGGTCTACCATTATGGCCCCAATCACACTCAATGTGTGATTGTGTCAGCACTCTTGACAAAAGAAAGGTATACCTCTAATCGTCTTTAGTGCTATGTTCGCTCGTTCGACTGAATTCGCTTCTATGTGGTACGGCGGTTTTTCTTTTTCAATTTCTTGTCGAATTTACCTCCATTATCCGTCAACAAGTAAGCCGGCGTCCCCCATCGAAATATAACATGATTAACTACCAACTTCGTATCGGCCGTCGCCAAGGCCCAGAGCTCGATATATATGATGAATAAGTCTTTATAAACTACCAATTACTTCTTGCACCGCTTGCTCTTGAGGAGTTCCATAAGATCTGCCGCGACTACGTCCCACAATGTCTCAATTATTCGTGACACCATAAGTCCCTACTGCCCCATATGTCGCACCTTGTATTGCTAGCACTCTCGGCACGCCCGTATATAAAAAACACCATGCTGCACGCCGGGGCAGCAATATTCGCGGAGTATGAATGTTTTCTCCATACCAATTTCCCCATACCTGTCGAGTTGGCGCCATGGTGCTAAGCGGCTCGGTCCTCAAAGAAGCCGCCAGCTCTCCGCGCTGCTGCCATATCTCCTCTCTCTCTTCTTACCCCATCACGCTTCGTATACGTGCGTGGAGATCCATCAGCGTCCGACACGTAACATTTTTCACTTCTCTCACTCTCTCTTCTCTTGGTGGGAGAACAATCCGCCACTCAGTTGTCAATTTAAACTCGAACTGTATCTCCTTTTTACACTTCTATATAATTCACGAACATGCCGAGTGCTGTCGTTATCACGCTATCTCTAACTTACTTTAACCACACAATTTGCTCTATCTCTCTCTCTCTCTCTCTCTCTCTCTCTCTCTCTCTCTCTCTGGCAAATGAATTAAGCGCCCATATCACGGTTTTTACGTATGCCGAATGCCAAGACATCTGGTAGCAAAGTAAAAACTCGTATGCACTCGAGTTCGATTTATGTTTTAGATTTTCATCCTGTGTATCTACGGCGCTTTATTAGTAGTAAACCGATTGATTGTTTCTATGCGATTGAGTATGCTTGATTAGAGCACAGTCATATACCTACGTTGCAAGCACTAGTACCGCTGCAGTCGGCTTCAACGCATCTATCGGCTTGCACTTCGCAACCTGACAGTATCAACTTTATTATTGAAGAGTCGAAGTCCGAGTCTCGAAGCAATCAGAAGCGTCTGCTTTCGCCTCAATCGCTAACGTTTTCCCCTACTGCGAAATCATATTGTCTTGCGGCATCTAAATTTGTGTTCCCTCCAACCTCAATCGTCAGCTTATCGCAGGTTGCCAACATGACTGAGGAGGACCAGAGTTGCTTTTCATCATTTCTCGAGGAGTACAGAAATGATAAGGCGGCTCAACAGCTAAACTATGAAAAGATGGACTAGAGTTTACATGTAAAACATATTACAGCTAAGGTATACAAAACACTATATACACTTAGATACTACAAACACGCCCTCTCTAAAAGTTTCGTTGTAAACTTATAGAAAGCTTAGTTTTCCCGAGGTTCGACTATGCCTGCATCACATACAATGACCTAAATGGTTTTAGAAACTTAAAACTATATCGTACGATGAATGCATATGTATGGTTTGTCATTGATAATATATCTTTCCGTAACAACCTATCTCCGTTTCAATTGTCACTAGGCTAACTGTCAGTAAAACAAAGATGAGAATACTTTTAAGGGTATTGTTAAGTATATTATCATAATTGCACAAAGAATCCCGAGTACCTGACAAGTAAATTCAGCCGCCTAGACTCTGATGTTGTCCTACGTTGCGAAATCTACCTCAAGTTTTCGTTTACTGTGCTCCTAGAACTAAGGCTCTATTTTAGTCTTTCACTATTCAGGCTTCTGTGACGCCCGTGCCTTGTGAGGATGGAGGTCACACTTTCGACTAGTTAAGTTTGAGTTAACCAGTCGTATGCCTTAGTATGGCAACACCCAAGGAGAAATTCCCATCTACTGAATTCTGCACAGATGGAGAATCAATCCTCTATCCAGGTTGTCTCAGCCGCTTGAATCAGAGGAGGAACCGAAGGAAATGTGATATATAAAATAAGGAGTGAGTGATTTAGTTGGTGTTAAGATATTGACTTTACAAATTGCTTCTTACTTACTTTTATTATACTGCTATAGTGGTCCTTTGTCGATTACAAAAATTATAATGAATATTGATAATAAAGTAGAAGAAACGGACAGTACTGAACTGAATTCTGAGTTTGAAGATCCTTTACGACTCGAAATCGATTTAAGGACTGTATGACCTGATAGATACAGTCAAAGCAGTGAGACTAACTTTTGCATGGCCCGAACTTTTCTTTTATAGTGTAAACACTCCGCGAAATCTGTAAGTGGGAGTGCGATGCTCCCCTGGGCCTCTCTTTCACTCCCACACGTCTTAATATGCGCTCGCATTTATTTATTTAGATAAAATAATTTTAAGGTGTTTGCAAATTTGTAACATTTTTATCTTGTTATATTTATTTAGAAAATTAGAATTAATTATGTAATTTATTGTCAATTTAATTATTTTACCATTTTATATATTTTTATAAAAAGAGATAATCTTACTTTAGTCCAAAAAGATTGTATACGCCTTGGTTATTTTATCTTTACAGATTTTTATAAAATTCTCGTTACTGTATATATTGCTGTATAAATATTAATATTTGCGCTTAAATAACATTAGTTGTAGATTGTGGATAAGGTATTGTTTTTTTGGATTTATTATTTATTTCAAATAATAATTTGGGATTTGGTTTTGGCTGGGACGGAACGGTTCTTAGAAGAGCTTCCGTCTGTGTTACAATTTTTCGGCTACTGGTGTGCTGGTGCAACGTCAGGTAGCCGTGGGAACGCTTGCTTCGGGTGCAGTTTTCGGTTGTAGATATAGGTAAATAAAGGTGAGGGAAGGGAGAAAGAATGCATTTTGTTACACCTGTGGATTCGTTAGGTGGTAAGAAAGTATCGCGAGTGCTACTGATTTTTTTCTTAACAAAACACGTTTTATTGTTATGTTAGTATTATAACTTACTTATTTCTAGGCTCTTAAATATACTGATGCGTAGACTGAGGCTTGTCCGTTCTTGTGTACTCGTATTCTTTAAACCTTAGATGTTTGCCTGTGATTGCTTTAATCTATAGATCGGAATGCTTCAATTTAATGAGAGTGGTTTGGTTCTTGGTAAGTGTGACAGTCCTATGGATTCATTTTGGGAGTCATCATGCTTGTCATCATTTCTTTGTGCTTCAATATCTATGTAGGTTTTTGTTACATTATGTGAGTTATTATCTAAGTGAATTAGTAGCCTGGTGAGAATACTTCAGTAAAGGAAATATCTGTTATGACAATATTTACTAACTGTTTCAGTGAAGGCAGTATGATTATGATGGCTAAAGCTCCTGCAATAGCCGTGCCGAAGGTGAGAAATTTATTCCAATATTTGGTCCATGTGGAGTTGATAAATCCATATACTGCGTCTTCATGGAGTAACTTGGAGAGTATAGTTTCTCCTCGTGCGCAAACTGTCCATTTATTTCTCTAGTAAAATGATTTAACACTGCTCTTGTTCAACAGGGAACATTATATGTTCTCTAAAATCATTAAATTCTCGTTCTGAATATATACCACTCATGGCTAGTGACGCTGGGATTACGTAATGCCACGTTGGTCGAGTCACGGGCTTAATGACTGTAGGTTTGTTACCGTCAGTTGGTTCTGGTAACATACGGTACCAGACATCATCGATCTGATAGTAAGACGACAGCTGCCGATTGCCGTTTACTCTGGTCCCTTGGGTTTTGAGGATGTGAGTTCTTGGAGTGAGGAAATACGTATTATTGTTTTGTGTCACTTGTAGCTCGGTATAGCACTGCTTGTTTGCTGATACCTGGATCCCGACGAGAATGCACTTGATAATGTGTACTGCTTCTCCTGCTATCACGGGCATATACCCTAGACCTCTCATTAGATTGTATGCAAACTGATCAGGTGATTGCGTAGCAATAGCTAAGACATTTTTGAGGGTTTCGTATTCCAGGTTGCATCGCTGTAGTATAGTATCTTGATAAAGTCGTTGAATCTGTGTCCTTAGGTGTTTCTCTACGTATACAAATTTCGAGTTCATGTACATAAAGATGTCTAGATTGTTGCAAATGATTTACCTTTTCTTGTTTCGAAGATGATGAATTTCGGGTGTTCGATCCTAATTAAAGTATAGCCGCAAAGAGGTTCGCGTGCCTTACTTGCTAAAGTAATTTTATTAGCGAAACTTTCATAAAGAACTCCATACTGGTGTAATTGGCAGTTACTACTGGGTAGTATTTTCCAAAAGGTATATCCACCTTCGTTATCTACGCAATTACCATTTGTCATGACGCAGGTCGTACCGGAGCTTAAATGAACTTTGTTATCTTCCAGTTCTACTCGCGGTTTCTGAGTACGGATTTGGATTCTCAATAATCCTTGTACTACAATAGATTCCCATGAACCGTAGGGATCGACGTATGATGCTCTGTTACAATGTCCGTCATCATAGATCGATCCCGCTAGTGCAATTGGGTGTGAAGAGATTTGGTTAACCTTAATGCCACTAATTACGTATATGTCACCATATCGGAGGATACTTGAATGGTATACTTCCTCGCATCTATTACGACTGATCTCGGCAATATACTCAGCATATCCGTGCCTTACTACCGAAACATGGGAATGCATACCGCAATAGAATACGGTCCTATGCACCTCTGTTTTAAACTGCATGGCTTCGGTTTCTCTGTATTCATTGATTTGGAGTAGTTGAATATATTGTCGAGTGATGTTTAGTGTGTTAGCTGATATGTCGCAAGGTCCTACGTCCAATAGGGATAGCGTTGTTATGTTCAGCATCCTGGCTCTGCAGTCATATCCAATAAATGCGTTTAATAGTACTAGTAGGGTGAGCAATAGGATAACCGGCGCCATTATCATTTTTATTATTTTTTTTTCTCTGAAATCAGGAAATGAACTTACATTATTTTACTTTTTTATTATTCATTTACTGATTTATTTCTTTTCTTTTTCTTTGACTTTATTTCGTGGTTTAAGTACGATACGTGTAACGATATGTCTAACGGCGTACATATATACCGTTTTATGAGTATGTCGGCGATTGTTGGAAGCTAGGGCGTTAGGTAAAGGAAAGGCTAAGTAGAATTTTGATAATCGATCCTGCTTAGTGAGAATGTATTCGTTTCCATTTTTGGTGACGGGTAGAGGACCTACTATATCTAGAGTGACTTTGTCAAAGGTTGATCCGGGGGTGTCAGTGATGATAAATCCGTTGTCTGGTCTTGATCCTGACGAGTTTTTTTAACTGGCATTCTACACATTGTTGAATGCGCCTTTAGACGTCGGCTTTTAAGTTTTCCCAGAAAAGGTCTGTCTAATTTTGTTATATGTTTTGGATAACTACCATTCTTAGCAATAGATGTTTTATCGGTTACCGACTGATAGTGAGATGTAACACTTCGAATTTATTAAATTCTGTATCTGTTACTGACTTTTTAGTTTCAAATATTAATCATTTTAAATCAGCACTGCATAGTGTTCTATTATCAAGAGATCAAACTAAATGGAACAACAGAATTATAAGCGATGGCATTCTTATTTAATGTAATGAAGATATATCTTTTGTACTTTCTTGTATTCATTTGTAATTATATGCGAATTTCTAGCTTTAAGTTTAAATTATATACTGCATTGACAGTTATTATACCGTGCTTAAATAGCACTTTCATGATCAAACTATAAAATGTGCTTATAACTATAGCAAAATATCTCTGTTTTTTACTTTATGTAATTATTCTGTCATGCTGTAAGTTATTGTGCACCAAATGGAATTTTACCCCAAGGTGAAATAAAAAGCTTATCAATGCATCACAGTAAGTACAGACAGAAATTTGCAGATCCGCTTCCTAGTTGAATTGTATTTAACTATACTAATACTCGATGCAACCGAAACATAAACTGTGTGGTGTAGACAAGGAGCCATGAAGCTTGGTTTGAAAATTATTTTATTTCGTGCCCGGAGAACGATTTGGGCGTGCAATGTACACATAGGTAAGTAACAGTGTAGTGTTCATGTGTCTCATTGGTGAGACACGATGGCACTTGTGTTAATAAATAAATTTGTTTTATTTTATGACGAACTTTTTTCCTTGTCTTCAAATAATGTTGTTAAGACATCATCTTCGCTCCAATTATAAACAAGATTTAAAAGAATTTTATTAAGCTTCCTATCCATTCCACGCTTTTTAAACTAAAGGTAAAAGAGAAAGAAATATATATTAGAATAAATTCCGAATTTTTTAAATATAGTATTGAATGACCAATACATCTACTTGTACGTCCCTTTAGACGGCTAATTGCCGAATATGAACGACATACGGTAAAAGCGGAACTTGATCGGCTTTCATGCCGCTTATAAGCGGTGCAAAAGCTGGTAATTCGTCAGCATTTTACCGTCTTTAAGCCGGCAATAAGTAGTCGTGAAGCTAATTTTTGGAAAAAGTAATTACAAAATTAAAATTAAAAATATTTATTAATAAAATACAATTACATAATTATTTCAATAAAAGTAATTTTAATACAAATTTATTGTAGCCTCTATTGCAACTTTGACCCAAGTCCTCTGATGGTGATCGACTGCCAAATTGCAATGCTCCAACTGTACCTGTAAAAAGATTAATTAGAATTTAATATTTATTTCTGCCAACTGAGCCACAGTTATCCCGAAAATACAGCAAGAATATGATTGGAGATAACATAAGAATTAAATAATAAAGCTAGTTTATTATTAAAATATTATTGTATAAATTATAAATTTTCAATTTTGAATTGACTTCTACACTAAGATGACATAGATGGCTATTAGTAATCATTCGCTTACCTTTCTCTGCAGAGAATCTATTTCAATGTAGCATCATTGTCTCTGCCTTTTATGGAATTTAATCCATACTAGTTGTTTGATGCTTGATTTTTTATTGTACATATGCATATGTTACCTCTTACCGCGGGAATTCGGGAAAGGCGCGACCGCGCCGCGGCAGTTAGTTTTCGGCGGGACGCTAAGCTATCGGGACTGCTCACGGACTGATAAGCGCGACGCGTAAGAAAACTACAGGAGAGGAGGAAATAAGAGGGAGAGAGAGAGAGAGAACGAGAGGCGCCCAGCTGACGCGAGGCCCCAACACCACCTGGGGACGCGGGAGAGAGCGCGGCGACCTCCCGGCCGGATTGTGGCCGGGACTACCGACGAGAAGGCGACGGCCAGGTAGGGCCAAATTGTATTTACATGCCCCGCGAGTGAGAGAGAGAGAGAGAGGCGCGGGCGCCCCTCCCCCCCAATAGCGTGACCCAGTGTGCGGCCCGGCGAGGGTTCGGACGAGACGAGGTGCCCGTATGGACACCAATGTTTCGGCCCGATAACCGTAGGTCCGGTGCCAGCACCGCCGCGAGCCCGTGGAGGCTCGCCGGCCAGGTCGAAAGGCAGGGCGCGCGATGCCTGGATAAGGCGTGCGGGGCAGGCGATAACTTTGTAAAGGCGAATGCGGCGGGGCGGACTTGTCCCCCCGTCGCCTATATTATATAATAAATATATTTTGAAAGCAGATGCCCTCCCGCCTAACTAATTATTTTGCCGGACCCTCCCTCCCCCCGACTTCACAACCGCCACAACCGACGTAGGCCAGCCGCCCGGGCTGGCCCGGCCGGGTCCCCTCCGGGGCGACCGCAAGGACCTGCATCAGGGCAGGAGGCGCGACTGGAGAAATACTGGCGTGGGGCTCCGGGCCCAAAAGCACCACGTCACAATATATTATAACGAAAAAGAGAGGTAAACAAATAAGGAATGCTACTGCTTTCGAATAGCCTTTGATACTAAATTATTTAAAAAAAAATATAATGTTAATATTTTAAGCACATAAAGATATTCAATAAAACTAGCACTTCCTATTCACTTAACATACTATACTACTGTACATTTAGATAATGTTCAAAAGCTTATTATAAAAAAATCCTTTTTAAAGCTGCCTAATCTCTGAAGTGGAAGGTGGATGCGCTCCTCAGATATTGATTGGCTGCCCAGTTGCAATGCTCCAACAGTACCTTTAAAAAGATTAATTAGTATTTAATATTTATTGCAGCCAGCTGAGCGATGTAGCTGATAGTTAGCCTAAAGATAGAGCGAGAATGCGATTACAGATAACATAAGAATTCTATAAAGTTAGTTTTAAATTCTATTAAATTTAAAATCTTATGTCGTTTGATAAATGAAATTTACACATATACAAACAACAATAACAATACACACAAGAACTCGTAATACAATACAATTTACAATACTCATTTTACAATTTACACATAATTTACACACACGTGTATAACACGTGTTTATTTATAAAATAATATACCTGAAATAAGATGCTAACTGATCTTCTTCATAATTTACGGAAGATGAAGGTGAAGAAATTATAATTATAAAATTAATAATAATTAAACGATTTTGTACTTACCAAAGCTAATCTGCAAATAGAATAATCAAAACTAAATAAATTTAATGATCAATTTACTAAATAATTATTGATAATAAACTATTATTTCGTCAGAATCAATATGTTCAATGATTTTTGTTTTGCATAGTCCAAGCTGTTTAAAACAAAAGAGAACAGAAATATTATATATATACATATATATATGTGGCAATTCATTTTCATCCGATGGACTGATCGCAAATTGGCGCCTTAATTGATTTGAGAATTTCTTAATAATTTTTTTAAAAAATTGAATTGTATGAATAATTTATTTAATTAAGTATTATAACGGGCGCCAAGCTTTGGATCCGTCAAGGCCCACATGGAGAGGTTAGGTAGGATGGGGAAAAACCTCCGATAAAGGCTAGGTAAAGGAGGGCAGGGAAGGGCAGTTTTTTCAGTGCCTTCGCGTGAGATAGAGGGAAAAGAAACGCTCTTTTTCGGCCTGCCTTACTTCCCTTTGAAAAGCAAAACGGAAGAGCGGAAAAACTGCGCCGACATCCAGGTACCAGAAAGAGGTCGACGCCCATCCGAGCGAGATCCAGCTTCACGTAATCTTCTCATTTTACAGGCGTAAAGCCGCGCTGAAAAATTGTTCCTATATGACCGCTTTTTAACGGTAATATGACGGCTTCTGGGCTGCTTTTTCACACCGCGATATTGTTCGGTATGTGCTGCTATCTGGGCCTTTATTGGATTTGACTCTACGATACCTAATATAACAATCTTTTCATTGTTAGATTCCGTGGAATGTGATTTTCATAATATGAAAATAAATTTATCTACAAAAACGTTAAAATTGTTACAAATTGCAGAACTTGTGACACGAAAGTAATACATTTCAAGATAGAACTTTACAGCTGCGGAATATTTGGACCTTGTGACGGGCGGACTTTGCGCGCGCGGGTAAGGGAATCAGCTGGGCGTCGCGGCCGCGGGGTGGGAAGGGCGCGCGTGAATTCGAGAAATGCGCGATCGCGCCGCGCCGATTAGTTTTGCGCCGGACACCGAGCCATCGGTCCCGTTCGCGTGCGGTAGTAATTTTGGGAAGCAAAGTATTAGGAAGTAAACAAAGATAAAGAGAGAGAGAGAAAGAGGTGCCCAGCTGAGCGCGGTCCCGAGACTACCCGGGGAAGCGAGAGGGAACACTGCGACCTCTCGGCCGGATTGTGGCCGAGGTTATCACCGACCGTTCGACCCCAGGTAGGGTTTCACTCTATAAGCATGCCCGCGAATGAGAGAGAGAGAGAGGCACGGGCGCGATCCCCCTTTCCCCAAATATCATAAATCGAGGGTGATCCGGTGAGGACCCGAGCAAGGCGAGATGCCTGGGTCCCGGGGTCAGCGGCGCCGCAAGCCCGTGGGGGTTCGTCGGTCGGGTCGAGGTAGGCAGTGCTCGGTGCCAGAGGGAGGCGAGCGAAATGAGCGGGCCGGTGGCCGTTTTTGTACTGGCGAATGCGGCGGGGCGGGTTTTGTCCCCCCGTCGCTCTTTTCATATAATAAACACTATTTTTAATTGGAAAATGCCCCCCCCCCGTGTAATTATTTTGCCGGACCCTCCCTCCTCCCGACTTCATAACCGCCGCGACCGACGTAGGCCAGCCGCCCGGGCTGGCCCGGCCGGGTCCCCTCCGGGGCGACCGCAGGGACCTGCATCAGGGCAGGATGGCGCGACCGGAGGAACAATGGCGTGGGGCTCCGGGCCTAAAAGCACCACGTCACAAATGGCGACCGTGACAGGACGCCGGCATGCGTCCGTGTTAAAGCGGGAAGTCGCGGGTGGGGGGAGTTGTCCCCAGGTGTTCCCCAGGAGTTGCGAGGTGAGGAGGCGAGGGGCGGCCGCCGTGCTAGGAGGCGGTCCGCTCTCACGTATATGTGTGGCCGGGAAGGGTACCCGCAGAGGTGCCCGTGAATGGAGGTCGCGCGCGGACTTGGAGCGCGCCTTCGAGGCGTTCTTCAATTCGCGCGTGAGCAGTGTTGTTGTGTGGAGGTCGCAAGACCGCGCGCGGGCAATGTAAACTTTGCCGCGCGCGGTGACCTCCTCGTCGAGACGTAGGAGAGGCGCTTGCGGCCGAAAGCGCGTACGAGGGGGCCTCCGCGCGGCGCGGGGGGAGAGCCCGGTTGGGGATCTTTGCGGGACGCGGCGCGGAGGGAGTAGCGCCGGACGGGGAGAGCCCGGTTGGGGATCTTCGCGGGACGCGGCGCGAAGGGAGTAGCGCCGGACGGGGAGAGCCCGGTTGGGGATCTTCGCGGGACGCGGCGCGGAGGGAGAGCCCGGGAGGGGATCTCCGCGGGCGCGGTCGGAGGGGAATGCTGAGCTTACGGAGGTTAAGCAGCATTCGCCGCGTACCGTACTTGGATGGGTGACCCCCTCGTGCGGGAGGTTAAGCAGCATTCGCCGCGTACCGTACTTGGATGGGTGACCCCCTCGTACGGGAGATTAAGCAGCATTCGCCGAGTACCGTACTTGGATGGGTGACCCCCTCGTGCGGGAAGTTAAGCAGCATTTGCCGCGTACGGTATCTGGATGGGTGACCCTCTCGAATGAATTTTTTTTTGCTGTTCCAATGATAATTTCGGGGGATTTCTTTCGTTCTTTTTCAGTTTGAAAAATTTCGAGGAACCCCTCGCGAGCCAATGAGCCCGTGGCGTGCGATGGCGAATTTTTTATGTTGGTTTGTTTAAACAAACTAACATAACTAATTCAATTGCGCACGTTACGGATGCCCGATCTCGTTGGTTTCTTTTTCCATTAATAGAGTGGGATTGGCGCACTAGTTGGGCTGCAGAAACAATGGCTAGAAGTCGTTTATTTAATTGTTATTAATAATTAAATGAACGAATTCGACAATGCCATTGCTTTTTGTATTCCCATGATCAAGATAATAGATGTGGCACTCCAGAATTTCAATAGCCCGTGGACGCACCTAGTTCGGGTGTGATGGGCATGATCAAGCCCCCAGGGAGTGTTACATGGAAAGCAAGTGAGGGGAGGGGAACCCAGTAGATGTGCTTTAGAGGTACTTTCGAGGGCCTGAGGCATCAATAGGCGCGTCTGGTGGGTCACTAGGAAACATCCAGGTATTTTCGCCCGGGATGGCCCTTTAGCAACAGGTTCTGTAGGGATAAATAATTTAAATTTAATAATAGAGTAGGTTGGTCTTTAGGTTAGGGGAATTGCTTGGAGACCAGACAAATGATCCTGGGCCAGGTCCGAGTGACCAAGGAGGGATGATTCCGAGGGTGGGTTGTCTGCCGGGGGAGGGGGGGAGGTTTACCTTTCAAGTTGCAGTATGAAGCAGCCCGATATTGGGATGTGGTGGGAAACCTGTTCGAAGATTTCTTATCACCTCCCGATTTAGAATAAGTCGGTGATTAGTACCGCAATTGGAATCGTCCCGAACCCCACCCTACTAGCAGAACGGCCTAGACTAGCGGAAAATTCAGTGGTCAGTGACCTGTATGGTTCTGGTTTATTTTAGCTTAGATTTAGTGTGTGTGTGGAGAGTTTTGGAGACAGGGGAGGGATGGAGACGATCAGCCACGCCTACTGGTTCTGTATCAAAGCAGGCGCAGTGGGAGGTGGGATTGTTTCTTCCGGTCCCCTGGGCTCGGGGTTAGCGAAATCCGGATTCGCGCCCCGTGCTGATGTTATAAGTGTTTAGATATAAGCAGGATCGTGTGTCGTCAGGGAATTTTTTTTAGGTTAGGAGGTCACTCTCAACCCCTCTGGAGGCTCAGCCGGGAGGGGCGTCGCGTAGCCGATTAATCAGGACAATCGGTACGACGACAGGAGTGTTAAGGGTCGGCCCATTTCTTTTCCGATGGCTTCGCCGGGAAAGCGCTATCGCCGAGGACTGCCGAGCAGTCGAGGCATGGCAAGGGGTGGGTGACCCCCGATGCGTCTGTTTCCGATGGCTCAGCCGGGAAACACCCCACATAGGAGCAACCTAGGATCCTGGGGTAAAGGGCGTAGTTTTGGCGGTCTAGGGTTCTCCGAGGGCTTCGCCGGGAGAGTGTCGCCTACTAAAATTGCCAAAGGCAAATGTAGGGGGCAGCGCTAGACTGCATTTAGTATGTAGAACAGGGAATTAGATTTAGGATAGGGAAGAATGATTGTCGCTAAAGGGCCAGATTAAGGGAATATTTAGATTGCTACCCGAGGGAACGCCCCTATCCCACAGTACCGATTTCGGGGAAATGCCTGCAGGCGTGGGGGGGAGTATCCTCTCTCTCGACCGTACCAATATTATATATCAATATAAATATTTACTTGTGTTTTTGTATTTTCTTTAATTTGGGGGCCAGGAGATTGTAGGAGTGAATTCCTCCGCGTCTATATTCAGGCGTCCCACCGAATCACAACGAGGTCGTTGGGATAGTTTTGGCAAAACCAGGGCGGCAGCAAAGGAAAGGTGGACCCTGCGGGGTCAGGAAGGAGGAGGCTCAGGTTTGACGAGCCGGCTCGGGGGATGGAGCCACCACCCCGGGGCCCGTCCGTTAAGGGAGAGCAGCAGGGAAGATTGGGAGTCCAGGGTGAGGAGGGGCAGGCCCGTTTGGCTAACCCCTTTGCCCGAAACGTGGGCAGGTTCGAGGATGAGGATCAGGACATGCAGGCTTATGAGCTGCGAGTCCGAGCATTGTTAGAGGACCGGACAGCCAGAAAGATCCGGCGGGAGGTATTGGCACTTTCGCTTACGGAGGTGGCCCTTAAATTGGTGACCGGTAACCTCCATTTTAGAGGAACGGAGCCAGAGTTGCGGGAGCGGCTTTGGCGCTCCCTGGTCAGGTCGGCAAGGCCAGAGGCGGACGTGCCTTGGATTGTCGGCTATGATGACAACCCGGGGGTCGACCGACGCTCGATTCCGCTATGTTGCGATGCCCTGTGGGTGGGCCGCCAGAAGGTAGCCCGACCTGATAAACAAGCTGAACAGCCGGGCCAGTCAGGGTTGGAGAGTTCGGCAGAGAGCATCCGGGGCGTCATGTCCCAAAAACCTGGTCCAGAGGTGCTGGAAGGACGGGATTCGGGGCGGATTGTTCGATCAGCTCTACTCCCTAGCCTGCAGCCGGCACATGGTCGGGAAGGACCATTGGGACCGGTACTACAGTGGTCGGGGACTGACGCGCCCCGTTTGACCGCCAATCCAATCCCGTTGGGAATTTCAGGAGTAGGCGTTCTCCCCTACATCAACCAGTACCATAGAGTACTGTCGGGGCTGGAGCCTCAGATTGAGAATTTGCGAGGGGCGGTTGGCAGAGTGCAAATTGCAGCAGGTATGACGCACACCGTAGGGGAGGCTCCGGAGTGGGATAGAGGAGCAGCGTCATCATTTCCTCCTCGGTGCCCTCCTGCCGCATCTACTCCCGATCACAGGCGATCAATACCTCCCGAGAGGGGAGCGAGGGGAAGGCAGGTTGAGAGATCCTCGGAGGAGTCCGATCCTTCGGAGGATTCAGATGGATCATTGGACGATCTGTTCAGGAGTAGTGTGCGTAGGGATCGCGGAGGGCTGAGCAGGAGAGGGGAAGTGACTGGAGCACCAGCCCCCGTCAGGGAAGGTGGACGAGGCCCCGTGAGGCCCTCACAGTCCGGGGACGGGGCTGGTAGAAGGAGGGACGGATCGGGAGGACGTCCGAGCTACCCGGGAGCGTTGGGGCCAATGAGATCAGATGATGATCTTCTTTGCGCCCGAGTCTTGCGGGATGCCGCCCTAACCTTCTCCAATCATGAAAAGGAGGACGCGATGGACTTCCTACAGGGGGTTACACTGATCCGGAATAGGGATCAATTTACGGAGAGATGCCTAATAGCGGCACTCCACTCCGTGCTCGCGAAGGATGCCCGTCGGTGGTATCAGGACTTAGAGCGTACGTTTGTGGATTGGTCAGCGTTCTCCAACGCTTTTCAGGCCAGATTCTGCCAACGAGTCTCGGACACAGATTTACGACAGGATTTGGAGGACATGCGCCAGGGAAACAAGACAATTGGGCAGTTCGTGAGCGCGTTTAGAGCTCAGGCCAGTCGGCTTCGGCGCCCTCTATCCGAGCGTCGTCAGATCCGGATGATTTTGGAGAGAGTCCGATCCGAGTTCAGGGAATACCTGATGGATAAGGACATCGAGACCCTGGACAGACTAGTCCAATTAGGAGGACGAAGGGAGAGGATCAACCTCCTAAACGAACGATATGAGAGTCGGGAGGCCCGTTCGTCCAAGGGAGAGAGACCCTCGAGGAAGAAGGAAGGCAGACTTGATGCGGTGGAGGGTCGGGTTCGCTCGACAACCCAGCCCGAGGGGCCCGGTGAAATCACGAAGGGTGTGAGGAAGGGGAGGAAAATCGGGGTCGATCGGGACTGGGAAGGAGAGCTCTATGGGGAAAATGAGGTCGCTGCTATGTATGGCCAGGCAGGACAAGGGTGTGGCGGCGTGAATCCCTCCAGTCATAGGAATCCGGGATCCAAGGTCCCGATTCGGGATCAGGGTTGGTTGGGGTCGGAGGGCCAGCGCGTGTCCGGGCAACCCCAAATGAACTCGGGTTATCTTCCAAGGCCTCCGCGAGAATGGGGAGGAACGAATGCGCAACAAGGACCGGAGTATAGGCCAAACCGGGCTGACAGTTTTCCCGAATACTCTCGGGATGTGGGAGGACTTGGTAGTCGGGTGGTCCCTGGACGAGTCCCAGCGAATGTGGCCGGTCTCCCGGGGATCGTCCAGGGTTGGAAGGGTTCCCAGAGCCAGAGGTTTGAAGAGCAGGCGTCAGCAAATGCGGCTCCTTCTCCGGAGAATACCCCGAGTTGGGGAGGGCCAGTGAACCAAGGAAACCCGAGCGGACCCGTGGATGATGTCCGAAGGGATGGGCGGGGGCCGTTCCCGGGGGCTTGCTACTCTTGTAAAGGAATGGGACACAAATCATCGCAGTGTCCGAGGAGGGTATGTTTGCGTTGCCGTCAGCCTGGACATTGGGCGGCAAACTGCCCGTGGGAGGAGGCACCCTTACGCTGTCAGGTCTGTGAAACGCCCGGACACACATTCACGACTTGTCCCGGCTGCACGACGCTGCGGGAAACTTTAAAAAAACACTCCGCCGCCCGATAGAGCGAACAGAAAAGGGGGAAGGGGATCGTAGGGAGGGGGAGGATCGAACGAGGGTGGTCACGAAGATCGTCAGATCTAAGGGACCGCCCGCGTTCGATTGGGAAACGCTTTTGGAGCCGATATTCCCAGGGGAAGCACCAAGGGGTCCGAATATTGAGGACCCGAGGACGCTGGTGCCAGAGAGCTGCGTGGAGGACCTTCCGGCGTTGGATAACTCCTTCGGGGTCGTGCCACCGTTGAAGTCCGCCGGAAGTGACCGTGATATTGCTGGCGTAGGGGAAGCTGTCAAGCCCGTAGGGCTAACAGCTGACCCGGCAGGCCCTGAAATACAGCCTGGCCAGTCGCTGGCTGCCACCCAGGAGGAGAACCGTTGGTTTTGTGCGGTAAGCCTGGGAGGCAAAGTAATCAAAGCGCTTTACGATCCAGGGGCCCAAATCTCGTGCATTCACGCTAGCAGGGCCCAGAATTTTAAAAATAGGTGGAGACCAGCACAGTTTATGGTGCGAGGAATCACGGGGTCGGCCCAACAAGCGTTAGGGGTTCTAAGGATCTGGTTCAGCATCGACGAGGATGAAAAGATGCTGGACGTAAGGATCATAGCTACAATGGATTACGAAATGGTTCTGGGGGTGGATTTCATCCGGCAATGGGCGTTAGAAGTGCAGCACGGGCAGGGGCTATGGCGTACTCCGAGTGGGAAATGGAGGAAGTTTATAGAGGAGGACATAGAAGGTCAGGGAGTAGGAATCCGAGGGGAATGTGCGGGCATCGTGGAAGTACGCGATGAAGAACGTAAGCGCGTGATGGCTCTGGTAGATAGCCTTATCCCGGAGCCAGGGGAAATTCACTGGGTTCACGACGTTGATTAGGCACCATATTGACGTACAAGGGGGAAAGCCAGTTCGGCATGCACCCCGGCGTATGTCTCCGAGGATCCTGGAGTTTGCTCAACAAGAGGTTCAGAAAATGCTGGACAAAGGCATTATTGAACCCAGTGCGAGCGAGTGGTGTAGCGCGCCAGTAATCTTCCGTAAGGGGAGAGGGCAGCTATCGTTTTTGTATCGATTTTCGGGATGTAAATAAGCTGACCCAGAGAGATAATTATCCATTACCGAATATGGATTCAATCCTGGATCGGCTGAGAAATGCTAAATACATCTCGAAGGTCGATCTAAAAAAGGCATATTTCCAGGTGTTCCTAACGGAGAGTAGCCGGCAATACACGGCGTTCTCGGTGCCAGGGTCGGGACAGTGGCAGTTTGTGAGGCTGCCGTTTGGACTGTCGAACGCCCCGGCTACGTTTTGCCGGCTAATAGGGGCACTTTTCGGGCCCGAGGTAGCGCCACATGTTTTCGGGTACTTGGATGATCTTATAGTGGTGACAGAGACATTCAAGGAACACCTGGAGTGGCTGAAGTACGTGCTCCAGACGGTGGTAGGTGCGGGCCTTGAAATTAATCGCGAGAAATGTGAATTTTGTTGTTCAAGCGTGGTTTTTCTTGGGTACCGTCTGGACGCGGAAGGACTCAGGGCGGATCCGGATAGGGTTAGCCCAGTGCTAAAGTACCCAGCCCCGAGTAATGTTAAGGAATTGAGAACATTCCTGGGGATGGTGGGCTGGTACTCACGGTTCATTCCGGTGGAGGCAGAGGTGAAGGTACCTCTGGTCAAACTTCTGAGAAAGGATCAGGATTGGGAATGGGGGGAGAGACAGGGAAGCTGCATTTGTAACGCTAAAGACAGCTCTGGCCGAGGCGCCGGTGCTGGCGCGGCCAGACTTCTCGAAACTTTTCACGGTCCAGAGCGACGCCAGCAATTATGCTATTGGCGCCGTGTTGACCCAGGAGGATGACGAGGGGTTAGGAAGCATCCGATTGTGTATATTAGCCGGGTCTTAAATCCAGCTGAGCGGAATTACACTACCACCTGAGAAGGAGTGTCTGGCCTTGTTGTGGGCAATTAAGAAGCTGCGACCATACTTGGAAGCATATGAATTCGTAGCACGAACGGATCATAGCGCTCTACGGTGGTTGCAGAATCTTAAGGATCCCACTGGGCGCCTAGCCCGTTGGGCTTTGGAGATGCAGCAATGGAGCTTCCAGATCGTGCACACAAAAGGCTCTTTGAACAAAGTCCCGGATGCACTTCTCAGGGGAATTGCAGACGACGCGCCCCAGGTGGCCGCGTTTGAAGAGATATCGGACCAGTGGTACATAAAACGTCTGAAAGACTGTGCAACAAAACCCTCTGAAATTCCCAGATTGGGGAGTGGATGACTGGTCTGTTGTATCGTTATTCAATGAACAAACTACTGGATCCGATAGCGTTTCGAGAAGAGGGTTGGAGGTTAGTTGTTCCCGCAGAGCACCGAGAGAGGGTCATGGTGGACGCCCACTGCCACCCGTCGTCCGGGCATCTGGGAATCGAGAAGACCTTCGACCGAGTGGCCCGTGACTATTATTGGCCCGGGTTCTATCAGGAGGTGAGGGATTTTGTACGAGCCTGTGTAGAGTGCCAGAGATACAAAGTGTCCCAGCAGGGACCGGTAGGCCTGATGGGTGAGAGGATAGTGGAAAGACCCTGGCTGGTGGTGGCTGCAGACCTGATGGAGCTCCCAAAGAGTAAACATCAGCACAAGTACGTGGTCGTGTTCGAGGACTCTGTTTACTCGTTGGATTGAGCTCAAGCCTTTACGTGCCGCCACGGGGAGAGCCGTCGCCAGCGCCCTGGAGGAGCTGATTTTATTCCGTTGGGAAACCCCGTCGTTCCTGCTGACAGATAATGCCACGCATTTTGTCAACCAGCACCTGCAAGGAATGCTGGAGGAACACGGGATAAAACATGTAACGACTCCCCCTTATAGCCCCCAGGGAAACCCAGTGGAGAGGGTTAATAGGACGTTGAAGACGATGATAGCCCAGTATGCAGGGATAGATCATCGTAGCTGGGATGAGCATTTGCACGAGTTGCGGCACGCGCTAAACACGGCCGTACACTCGAGCACGAGATATTCCCCGGCCGTCCTGAATTTTGGTAGAATTCCTCGACCCAGCAAGTGCCTGAGGAGGGAGGTGGAGAGGAAGGACCCGATAATCCCAGTAAATCCCGAGATCTGGGCTAACCGAATGGAACGGTTCGAGTTGATCAGGGATCTAGTTAGAAAACATAACGATGACGCCCGAGAGCGGCAGAGCAAGGCATACAACCGAAATCGGAGATATGCCTCGTTCCAGGAGGGAGATTTGGTGATGCGGCGTGAGCATGTCCTGTCGAATGCGGCGAAAGGGATATCTGGGAAATTGGCCGCTAAATATGAGGGGCCGTTCATGGTTAAACAGGTGCTGGGGGAGACGGTCGTGCTGCTGGAGAACACAGGGCGGAGGATGGAGAAGGCGCACATTCAGCATTTGAAGAGATACATTCCACCGAGGACAGGATGTGCTCGGGGCATATCCAGTACAGAGGGAGAGGGATTGGGTCCAGGGAAGGGAAAAACCGAGGCAGGGAGGGGGGCGGGCGAATTAATAGTCCGTTAGATAATATACTTGTTTTTCTTTTTTACAGGATGGCTGAGAAGGAAGGACAGGCGGAATCTGCTGTTGAGAACCCGTGGGGGTCTCCAACAGTGAGATTGACCATAGAGGAGGAGGAGCAGCTGTTGCTTGGGGATTTAATTAACCTCCATTCTCCAGGATCGGAATTGGTCGTCTCAGGGAGTCGGGAGGAGGGGCTAGAGACGGAGGCCATGGAGGTCGAGGAAGCTCCTTCGACACCTCAAGCAGCCGGGACGCCGCAGGCCCAGGTGGCCGCGGTCTCCTTCGAAGAGCGGAATGAGAGGCGTGTGTTGCCGCTGGCCCTGGAGGCCGCGGCAACCGAGCAGGCAGGCTTGCTTCCGCCGCCTGCGGACTACGTGGAGGAGGTGCGGCGAGAAGAACGGCAGGCAGAATTAGCACGCCAGAAATTCCGGCCCAATCGTCAGCGGCGGCGGCAATTGACGATGGACGATTACGAGTCCTCCAGCACCCCACCGGAGTGCGGGTGTCGTCCACAATGCCGATCCCCAAGGATCCGACACCCAGTCCACCAACATCAGCCACGCACCGGCCAGAACAACGACGACCAGGGGTAACACACCCGAAGAGCGGTAAGGGGGGCAGCGGCCCCCAGGGTATAGCGTCAACGTCTCAGGGGCGGGGCCCAGCGTGGAGGCCAAGAGGGGAAGGGGGAGCGTTTGCGGCAACAAGGAAGGGAGGCCCTGTGGAGGGCACCCGGAGATTGCAGGGACCCAGGAAAGTCGTCAGTCAGGAGGGACTGAGGGTGGGATCACCGACGGCGCCGGTGGGGCGCCTTAATTTCATTTATGGAACTTTGGCGCCTGTTCCGTTTGACCCGGCAGTAGATACGCCACCAAATTGCTGCCAG